>CAOLHI010003895.1:0-147138 GCA_948474755.1 Ctenosaura bakeri | reverse complement strand
AAAATCTTGTTCTTCCCAATAGATTCAAGCAAAAGCAGCCTGCTACAATCTCTTCTAGCTGGTGTGTTCCTCCTCATTAAGAGCTTTTACCATCTTGACCGCACTCTGCTGTCACTTGGCCACACATGTCCCAGTTTTTTATCTGTGAAATGTTGGAAGGCATGTGTTCAACACTTAGTGGTCATAGGCAGTTGATAAAAATTTATAGATTTTTCTAAAATGATGTATTTAGAATCTACCTGAATGTCAATCTGTTTCAAATTAATTCCTTTTTAATTTTCTGGATTCCTTATTTTTCTTTATTGTTTTTCAAATAATTAATTAGTAAAATCATTAAAAATGTACCAAAAGCAATAGCTTTTTTTTTTAGATGTTGTTATGGCTGTTCCGTTCCATTAAGCATTCTTTGAACTATTGAGCTTGGACATTATATTTCAAAATACACTTTTAAAATGAAATTGAGTCCTTTCTACATTCTGATGTTAACCTTCTATGTTGTCATACACCATTGAAAATTGTTTATTTTCATTCCTTATCAACACAGACATTTATGCAAAGATCTACAAAGTCATGCAATTTATTTTCTCTCAAACAGGCAGGATTTCAGAACATGAAGGTTACCTAGGGGTGTTCAGCAGTATATATTTAACGATAGATTTGTGCATTTCTCAGCTTCTATTCTAAAGGGAACAGGCAAGCTCCATGGAAAAGACTAGGGCCTAAATCCAGTTTATTGGTGGTATAGGGAAAAGCTCTGTTGGTATATCTAAACCGGATTCCACCAGAAGTGACTGTTGTTGCACAATCACACACAACCACACAAAATATTTGCACAATAATTGGATGCCATCCTTGTATGAAATTGAAAATTTGAATCCACATGCACAACAGATGTTGTGTAAACATAATGAAACAATTGGATTGCAGCCTAAGATTTTTGGACACCCTACAATGAAGAACTGAACAATTTGCCAAAAATGTAGTACTCTTAGAAAGAAATCCAACTGGTAATGATAAGGAGATCTGATGGAAAGTTGTATCCAAATCTATCTGGCCTTATGCTCATAGAGTAGAAGTGAGCAATGAACAACTTCCTTCCTTTTCAATGTATTTTTTACTTACTTCTTTGATTCCCATCCCTTTGGCTGAAAATTATGTATGCTAGCTCCAGGCAAAATTATTTGAGTGCATTGGGGGAGCTTCAGCCTTCTACTGATACACCCCAATACACCCTGTTCTGCCTCCAAGATTGTGCCATAGGTATTTCCATGGTAGATATGAAAAGGGGCCACATGAGCAGATCCTTTCTGTGCACTCTCAAATGGGGAGATTCATCCCAGAAAAGCAAATGGTGGTTTCTGGAACAAACTCTCATGGTCCATACAATTGCTATGAGCATCTCAGCTATGTACTGAGTGTAGAAGTATTCTGGATGGGAAACGGCTAATTGTTGGGAATGGCAACCTTAGCATGCTCAGAATTCACTGCCTAGTTAGGTCACATGATCTTCATAGATCTAGAGGCAAGGCCTAAACTAAACTTCCTGTTTGTTTGTTCACACCCATGTCCTCCTGCACATAGGCACTTTTTTGTTCTTAAAGAGCCAGTCTTGCTCTTTACTGCTCTCATTTGTTTTCTGCCTTTTTTCTGAAAGCATGTAGTGTAGGATGCTCTCAGAGGCCATTTTTGCACAGGGCAAGGATATCACCCCATGCTGCTACATACTGGATCTTCTGGCTCCCCGGTCCGGTCCAGGTTGCTCCAGATCAGTGCGTGGTTGTAGATCCACACTGCTCCGGTGTCCAAAATGGTGACTTCCAGTTGGTCATGGATCCCGACCAACCATGGAAGCTCACCAGCCTAAAGCCTGCCCTCTGCAGATCAAAGGCTCACATTGGTGCGAGTCTGCAAATCTGCACCGGAGAGTAGGCATGCAGCGGTGCGCTCCGGGCTTTTGAAAGACTGGAAAAATCACACTGGAGGACTACTTGGGGTCATTCTGGAGCAGACTGAGGTGTGGATCTACAGTAAGTAGTCCAGACCCAGTCCATTCCAAGGTGCAGACGTCCTCTGTGGAGGACGCACTGCACCGTTTTTATTACCCTGTGTGGAAATGGCCAGAGAGTTGCTTCCTTACAAGCATGTAATCCCTTATTTTCTTCTTATCTTTCTTCAAGAACATGAACCTGTGTAGATTATGCACACGTCTCTGTAAGTAAACTTTTATATACTTTTAAACAAACTGTTTTGTGTTTACTTATGAGCTAGAGTTGCGTGTGTTTGGGGGAGAAAGATGTGGGGCAGGTAAGCTGTTCATCTTCTGTCTGTGCATTACTAATGCTCTGCTAAACTGGAAAGATTCACCATCTCTCTCTCAATTTCCAATATTAATTTCATTAGCTTCATATGAGAAGCAACTCTGCCCTACAAGTTGTTTGATTTCCTGCAGAAAAAGCACATAGCTAGTAGTGGAATTATGCTTTTGAATAGCAGGGGTTATATGACAATATTCCATAAAATCATGTGAGAACTAACACTAATCAGACTGGGGCTACATTAGCTCCAATGTATACAGATTACTTTTCATGTGTTAGAAATGTTGACTGAAATTCTATATCGTAGTTATGGATTTGTAACCTAGGCCATTTCCACACGGGGTTTTTAAAATGGGGCAGAGCGTCCTCCAGGGAGGACGTCTGCACCTGGGAGCAGACTGGGTCAGGCCCACTTAACGTAGATCCACACCTCAGCCTGCTCCAGAATGACCCCAAGTGGGTCGTCCAGCATGCTTTTGAAAGACCGCTAAAAACAGGTCTTTCAAAAGCACGGAGTGCACCAGTGCGAGCCTGCTCCCTTGTGCAGATTTGCAAGCTCGTCCCAATGCAAGCCTGTGATCTGCCAGAGGCGGGTTTTAGGCTGGCGAGCTTTAGCAGTTGGTCGCCAGACCCTCGACCAACCGGAAGCTGCCATTTGGGATACCAGAGCAGTGTGTATCAATGAGCACGCACCGCTCTGGAGTGGTGTGGACCGGACCAGGGAGCCAAGAAGTCCAGTAAGTAGCATCACGGGATGATCACCTCACCCTGTGTGGAAATGGCCCTAGAATTATAGACTGCAACTGCTCAGTAAGACCAATAGTCTTACTGAAAGACTATGCAAATACCTCCCCCAAGCCTACCTTAACAGCCAGCAGTTCTAGAAAAGGTGTGCTCCACTGCCAATCAGGAAGATGTCATTCTCAGACCCCTCCACCACAAACATGGCTACAACAATTAGAGAGCAAGACCCTTGTCACAATTTCTTCTGGCAGATTTACTTGCTGATGGGAAGGGGCTGGAAATGTCATCCTTCTTGCACCCCAATTTGCAGCTGAACAGTCCTTCTTTGCTTGGTGTGGCTTCTAGCTGTTAAGGTGGACTTGGGTGTTCAGGCCAGGAGATGCATATGTGATGAAGTTACACATATTTAACTAAGTCAGTTTAGAATATCATCAGTTACATTCTTTCTTGAATTGGTTATGGGTACAATTCTACATAGGTTTATCTGGGTGCAAGGTCCACTGAACTTAGTAAGGCTTACACTGAGGAGACATGCATAAGATAATATGATTATTTTTAACATAACTACCTCCCTTACCGTCAACTTGTTATTGAAAAGTAGTACATAGTATGTAGACTTTCACTGACAACATTCAATTTGGATATGAACATTTGCAATGCTTCTTTGTGTAATGAAGTGTAGGAAAATATGTGCTAAAAATGTGTTGTTATGTCAACGCTTCAGTTCGTATGAATGAGTGTATATGCCACTGTCAGCCTCACCAATGATGTGCAACTAGAATGTTCTTTCAGAAATTTCCTCTTTGCTAATTAATGTTATAAATTGTAAAAACACTCATATAGCATCTTCCATGCGACAGATTTCAAGTATTGTTTGGGGTGGGGAAAAGAACTGTGCAGACTAGGGGTGGAGTTTTATAGTCCTTTAAATGTTGTTAGACTCTTAGGGTCTCAATAGCTCTAGCCAGCATAGCCACTGTGGAGGAATGCCGGAAAATGCATTTTAAGAACATCTGGAGGGGCACATGGTTCTCACCCCTGATGTAGAATAAACTATAGGTTTCAAACAGATTCAGAAATGGAATATTGATTGCAGGTAATAATCATCAATTTTGCCATTCCGCAGGAGGGTCAGGGGAAGAGTTCAAAGGGCTGAAGTCCCTGGCCTGTTTGATCATTACATATTAGGTTATTCACCATCCCTAATAGTCTTCCCTGGGAGTAGCTGCAACCTTAATTGTGGCCAGTTGCTGGTATGTGCTGTCAAGTCAGCTTCAACCTAATGGTGACCCTATGAATGAGACACTTCCAAAGGACAGTCCTGCCTTGGCTTTGCAGTTTCAAGAAGTTAACTTCCTTTATTGAATCAATCCATCTATAATTATCTTTCTTTTCCTGCTGTTTCCCCCTGATGGACATTGTGGTCTTTTCCAGTGAGTCATCTCCTCTTGTCATATGTACAGAGTCTCTGTTCAATCATTTTGACTTCTAGTGAGGGTTCAGGCTTGATTTGTTCTTGAACCCATTTATTTGTCTTTTTGGTAGTCCACAGTATCCACTGAATTCTTTTTCAGCACCACATTTTCATTGAGTTGATTTTCTCTCTGTCATCTTTCACTACTATATAAAGAAATGAGAAATACTAAGGTGTGGATGATTCTGATTTTGGCATTTTTGTCATATCTCTGCATTTGAGAATCTTATATAGTACCCTTCCAAATCTTAGTCTTCTTCTGATTTCTTGACTACAGTCTCTGTTCTGATTTATAACTGAGCCAAAGTATAGAAATCTTTAACTATTTAGATATATCCAACACCCACTTTAAAGTTATATAAATCTTTCCAATCTTAAAAAAAACTTTTTTAAAACTGTTTGTTTTCCTTTCTCAGATTTTTACAACTCTCTCTACAGTTTTAATTCCGTTTTCCATATGACACATTAGATGTATGAATTAAACAGACGGGGAGATGCCATGCAGACTTTTCTGACTCCCTTGGCAAATGGAATCCAGCCTGTGTCTCGCTATTGTGTCCTTATAATGGTCTCTTGTCCAAAGTATACATTACATATCAGAGAAAAAAAATGTTGTGGCATTCTCATTTATTTTAGAGCAATCCATAGTTTTGCATGATGTACACAGTTAAAGGCTTTACCATATACTATATAAAAATCAAAGTTTGTGAGTGATCCTTTCTGTTTGTCTGCGTCAAGCAGGAGAAGATCTCATATGATTGACTGTGTGAGGCGAGAAGACCCCATAAGATTGGCTGGCTGTGAAGATTCTGTGGAATCCTGGGGTTGGCAGCTCAGTGAGGGGTCTTTAGAATTCTCAGCCAGAGAACTCTGAATACACTGGTTGCTATGGAGAAGAGGCCTAGTAGCAAGTCCCCTTACGAACCCAGCCTGTGTATGTTAACAGTTCTGAATATAGACTGGATTGGAGAATATGGGCAAAAGTTACAGCTACTGAACAACACAGTTTGGAAAATTAGAGACACAGGATCTCAAATCTGTGTATTTCGACTGCATCTAACTCCTAAGGTAGGGTAAGGTAATTCCTAAGGTATTTCTAACAAGTGTTACCTATGAGAAAATAAAATCCTGGGCAACGCCAAGTAAATATGCTAGTAATCTATAAAGCATGGGCAGATTTTCTTCTGAAATTCTTTCGTTTTCTCCATTAGCCAGCTTTAGTTTCCCTCTTCTGTTTCTGAATCCAGCGTGGACATCTGGCATTTCTTGCTCAATATTGTTGTAAAATCTTGAGCATCACTTTACTTGTATGGAAGATCAGAGCAATGGTTCAATTATTATTATAATCCTTGGTGTCCCCTTTCTATTGGAAGTTTCCAATCCATGGGCCATTGTTTCTTTCATTCTTCATATTTGTTGCCAGATATTTCTTAGGGTTTGGATGGATTATGTCTCTGTAACAGTTTTATCAGCAAGCAATGCTTTTTGGTGATTTATTTCTCCCCAGTGCTTTGATAGCAGATTATACCAATTTTCTAAAATGTTATGATTTTGGTCAAAAGTTCTACTTTGAATGATTCTGTCATTCTTTCATCTCTTTTGCATAGTTCTGCAATGTATTGATTCCATTTTTTCTTTTTGTCTTGATCATGTAATGTGTTCCTTGTTGATCACTCACATCTTCATATGGTAAAGTGATGTGAGTGTCTCAGAGAAGCTGAGAGTAATACTACCAGAAAATTAAGAGCCCTCATAGTGTCACCCAAGGCACAATACTAAAAGTGGAGATACCAGACTAAGATCCACCCATCCTCTCCATGGAATAATTACTCCATAAGCAGAAGAGAACTATAGTCCAGTGTTGAGAGTAACCTCAAGAAGGAAAGCCGCTAGACAGCACCAGTAATAAGAGATGACAATAGCGGAGGATCTCTTAAGGAGAAAAGGCAGTGGCATTTTAGCTAACACTTGTAAGCACTTTGCAGAAGACAATGTTGGCCCTTTCTGCACACGGCGAGGGAAATGCTCCCTGCGGCTACTCAGCGGCTTTTTGATGGGTCTGGGCGAGTCCATCAGGACGAGGAGCAGTGCAAGCTCATTGCTCCGCACTGCTCCGGCATCCAAAATGGTGGCTTCCAGTTGGGGGAGGCTCTCCACCAACCGGAGAAGCTTGCCAGCCGAAAGCCCACCCCTGGTAGATCTGCAGGCATGTACTAGTGCGCGCCTGCAAATCTGCACCGGAGGGCAGGGATGGAGCGATACGGGGTCACACGCTCCATACTTTTTAAAAACCTCTTAAAAGAGGTTTTTAAAAAGCATGCTGTGCAACCAGTTCCGGTCGCTCCGGAGCGGACTGAGGTGCGGAACTACGAAAAGTAGTCCGCCCCAGTCCACTCCATGGTGCAGAAGACCTCCATTTGGAGGTCGCTCTGCAACGTTTTAATAGGCCCGCGCGGAAAGGGCCGTTGTTAAACTAATTCTGAGTTATTTTATGTATTTATTTTTGCCTGGAAAACTCTGTAATGAATCAATCCAAAATGAAATTGATTTACTGAGCAACAATATATAGTTGTGATAGAACTGTC
This sequence comes from Ctenosaura bakeri, assembly GCA_948474755.1. Taxonomy (NCBI): domain Eukaryota; kingdom Metazoa; phylum Chordata; class Lepidosauria; order Squamata; family Iguanidae; genus Ctenosaura; species Ctenosaura bakeri. The sequence continues at coordinate 140,020 of CAOLHI010003895.1, read as the reverse complement.
CCAGTTACAAACTAAAACATCATTGGATAGTTTGATCTTGAATAAGCAGATTCATTACTTTTACAAATGACCTGCTGGTAGTGGATACAAAAAAACAAACAAAAAACCTCTATCTGGATTGTTGGTATCAAGCAACAGAGTCAGTCTGCACTTTTTAAACCTTTTTAACATCGCTGAGAGGAGTCTCATGATTAGCAATGGCACTTCAAAATATACCACTCTAGCGCTGTGCCTCTCTGTGTCCTTTGTGTGCTTAGACTTTTGAACACCTCTGAGCCTTAATGTTGAGCTGACATTAAACCTAAAAACCTAAATATAGAATTCAGGATGTAGTTGCCCAAATGTTATTCTTTTCGCTGTGCACATATTAAAAGTACAATGAAAATTTTTGACATTTCTTTCTAAGTGAGTGGTGACAGTTGTTCCCTCTTGCTTGCTTGCTTTCAAGCAACAGTCATTATAGGTAAGGCCTCAGAACACTGTGTCTGTCTGCTGCTGTTAAGAATGTATGAGTCATGAACTAGAGACTGTGTTGATCCAATACCTTTTCCTCCTAGCCTTCAATTTTTAAAAAATGCTTGAGGAATTATATACTGGTGGTCACTACCAGTTGACATCCACTAATGTTCATGTGTTCTTTTCATAAGTGGTAGGCTGGATAAGGTATAGTGAAGGTAAAGGTTTTCACTATCCTCTTTGGTAATTCAGAGAAGAAGATATTGTATTAACTCATGTATTGTTTCAGCGATGTCTACATTTTATTTTGCTTGGTGGTATCTATGTACATTGGTTTTGATCTGGAAAGAAGCTGGCTTCCACACCACTGTGAAATGTTCTCCCATGACAGGCCCCAGAACAAACTCTTGTTTTGGATCAATTTTGCCAATAAATTTTAGCTCATTTCAAAATTGAATTTACCTGGACATCTATGATGGTATGGATGGCTTTTTCAGGGAATTGCTATAGCTCAGCTGTCTGAAACCCTGGAAGCTGCTGTCTGCCACTGTAGATAATACCGAGGTAAAGGAACCAATATTTTGATGTAATACCAAGCAGTCTATCTATTGATCTAGGTATAGATATACAGGACAAACATATTTCCTGTGTTTGGCTCAAGTTTAGCGGCATAACCCACATGGATTTTTGTGCATATAGGTAGAAAGCAATAGAAAGGGCAGTACTGACCACTTATTTCTGACTTGGGTGGCAATCCTAAAGTGAAAGAGCTCTAGAAACTGAGAATTATAGTACTGGAACCTTGAGGAAAACCTTTTGAGTTCTTCTCAATAAGAGCAGAAGCAATAATAAGAGGTTTGTCTTCCTCCACCTAAGTTTGTTCTTCATTCACCTGAACTTTGCAGGGTGGGTTGGGGTGAATCTTTCCTCTTGTAGTTAACCAGGAGAACTCCATTTAGAACCATCCTGGTACTGGTCTAAATGTTTCCTTGGGTGTGGGATGGTGGCTGAGCTGATGAGGTGGAAAGGTAAGAAACATGGACCCTTTCAATTCACATAATTCCCTGCTTCACACAGAAAGGTCTTTGGATCAGGTGGACCATTATCCCTCACCACCACCACTACCTCATCCCTACATTCCTCTTTGTCTTGATCTAAAAGTTTAGACTTCTGACGTTATAGAGGAAGATGTCCTGGTGATTGGGGTGGGCCTGAAAGGAGACGCTGAGATTTCATTGCCCTATTTGAGGCCAGACCTCCATGTATGAAAGGTGTAGGTAAAATGTGGTCTTCCAGATGTTGTTGAACTGCAACTGACTAAGCATAGAAAGGACAAAACCTGAAAACCGTTCAGGTGTATTGGGAGGCCCAACCCTAATACAAGTTATCAGAGGAGGTTTGAGAATTCAGCCAGTGGTCCAGGTATGTGTTGTCAAGGTCACAGGGTTGCTCTCTGGGTTGTTACCGAATACTTTCTAACACTAAGATTCTGACATTATACTGAAGCAAATCAAATATGAGGATCTGGTAAAATAAAGCAAAGTCATTACACAGTTATAGCCTTATTGATTAAACACAGGCATAAATTAATGTAGAAACCAAAGTGAGTACAAAGAAAATTCTGATATGCCCCCTTAGCTGGTGAAAAAAGACACAAGCAGATACAGCTGAACAGATAGATATAGATAGATATAGATATATATAGTATGTAAATGTGTGTGTATGTGTATACACTACACACTACTACAAACTACAGGATGTATTACCTCCACATGCTTCAAAGATCTCCTAGTCTTGGATCTGGCTTTTAATTTTTTAGGACTGGGACAAAAAAAATGGCATTCAAGATATGTGTTGTGGGAGGAATTATACTTATCCAGCACTCACTTTCTAAAAGAGATCTCACAGGTTGGGAGAAATCTAATTCCCCTTTGTTTGCCAGGGCCTCAGCTATCTAGCAAAGTATGGAGTAGTCTCACAAAAGAGTGAGAAATAATAACTTTAGGAATGGCAAGAGAGAAGGTCATTTGACAAATTAGTTGCAAGAATGTTGATAACAGACTGATATCACCTGGTATAATTTGGTCAGATGAGGCCTTCTAGAAAAGATGAGTTAATAAGAAGCTTGCTAGAAAGACCTTCCAACTAGCCTACACAATTATCTAATATGTTTATATGATGATTCATGAGGGCACAACTATCCTCCTTGCTATTTTTGTGGGATCAGGACCACTACACTCATGAGGGGACAACATAAACAGCTTTGCCTCTGAAGAAAACAGAGCTGGAATCCCATTGGGAATTCACAATATCGTAAACCAAATGATGATTATGGAACACAGATCTAGGCCATTTCTGTACTAAACGGTTATAATACTATGTCACGATATGTAAAGGGTTAATCTGACTTGATGCTGCGCTGCTTCTTCTGACCTTGCCCTTTAAGCACAAGGTGTAGACTGAGATAAGGCTACGCAGCTGTATGTTAAATGTTTAACTTGTAATTTATGTGTTTGACTAAGGCACATGTAAAGTACCTAATAATGTACAGCTGTGTGAAATGTATATAAGCTGTTTGGAAAGCACTGCTCTCTCTCTCACTCTTGTCTTCTTGCCATGCTGGTTTGTATGTTACTCTGCTGTTTTTATTGCTAAACTTTACGACAGGCTTTTGCTACATGCCTTAATTGTTACCTGCAATAAACCTATTTGTCTTTTCCTTATTGCGGTGTGAAGTGGCTGCTTTCTCCAGGTTGTAGTTTATGCCAAGAGGTTTTTTGGAGGTCCTTGTTTGCTTAAACAAGTGCCCCAGTTTTCAGACTCGTTAGGCAGACAGCCGGCATGCTATTATTCCACTTTTGACATCTTGTGGAATCCTGGGGTTTACAGTTTAGAGAGGGGCATTTAGAAGTAAAGTACAAACCCCAGAAATTCCCCAGGATGCTGAAAGTGGAATAATAGCACTATAACAGTGTAGTGCAGAAATGACCATAGTGTTGTGCAATGGTCATATTCCCATGATAGGAACACTGTCATAGCTGTGACATGGGGATGACTGCACAAGTGGAATGAGCAGTATGGCCATTGTCATGATGCACGACAGTACGGGTTGTGCCCTTACACAATGACAGTGGAAGAAGGAGGGCAATAGCTCCTAAAAGAGCCACAGGGGTCTGTTAATCCAGAACTGAGGGCAATGGAAAGTCCTGGAAATAACTGGAAATGTCCTGGAAATGACTGGGAAAATGTCCTTCTTTCATGGTGCCCAGTTGTGTGTTGGAAGCTCCCATTGTGTAACAGGACATCTTACGCAGTCCTCTGCCATGTGTGGGAACCACTGCTGTACAATGGAACAGTGGATGATACCCTGTTGTGCACCATCACAATTCTCTAACAGTTGGTTATCATGTCAGCAATATAGCTTTGTCATTGTAAAGTTACAGATTGCAGCCCATGATACAGGATCTCAGCTCAGGTTTCACACAGAGAAATCTATACAAGAAAGCTTGCCTACCCTAAAAGGCCACATAAATAAATGAACAGAATGGATAGGCCAGCAGGAACCACATGATGGGATGAAGACATGATTTTGTAGCCTCTCTCAGAATTTGTTGGTTATTCAAATAAATAATGTGTGATGGGGCTGGTATCTTCCAGCAAGAAGGGCATAACATTGTTTCAGTGCCAGAATAAATTTCATTGTGGAATATTCTATCCATGTACCTTGCTATATACTTACTTCTTTTTTTCTTTTTAATTGTCATATCATTCCATAATACAATGAGCACTAAAAATTCACTAATATATGATCAAGAACTGTAAATATATTAAATCAATAAAGAAAAGCTAAAACACTAAAGCTGCATACCAAAGTTTCATTGTATTACAAAAACTGTTTTTGAGTTCACCAAGACAATGTTCGCACATGATATTTTAAAATCAGTCTGCTTACAGCGAAGAAAAATACCCCTAGTGTCTTGACATCAATGAAGTATACAAGGACTAGTTGCAGATGGGTATTGTTAAGCATATTTGTTCATTGAACAAACACCATTTGCATACTCACATACATAAACTCTCTCTCACTCATGCTCTCTCACACACAAAGATACACAGTTCTTTTATATCTACCCACCTACATATATTAACATATCCACATTACCTATATATAAATCTGGACCAAATTATTCCCATCTATCATTGTGTAAACAAATTCCCTCTCTTTCTCTTCTACCACACACCACACCACACCACACACACACACACACACACACAGCCTGAGGGAGCCTCCCTCCAACCAGTTCAATGAATCATTTTCTTTCCATCTCCTTTCTTAGCTTTACTGACTTCCTAAAGAACAACAGTCTAATCATTTTGTTTTTCAGATTTCTGTTCATCACTGCAGTGGAACTGCATTGCCACTGGGGAATTTTTTAAATCCAACATAAAACTGTTTTCATTCCATAGTTGTTATTGAATCCTCATTTTGCTGCAAAGTTTATTTCTGAATTCCACTTCTCATAGTGGGATTTTCTAAAATGCCCAGATACAAAATCTCTTTAAATATGTTTGTTTAAATGGATCAATCTTTGATTATTAGCATAATATGTTTAGACAAGTTTTTCTTAAAGAAAATGAATAGTTACATTTTCATTTTGCACATTTATTAAGGATATGAATATTAAATTTAGCAGTGTTAAAGTGAGGAAAACATGAATGCATGAATTCAAAAGTTTATTGTATGAAGAAACTACTAAAGCATGGTTATCATGATAACTGGCAACAATCACAGAAATACTGTATGACAACCATGTAGTTGATTGCTAGTATGCATCACTACTGTTTTATATTGATCTAGTTAAAAATTTGTAGGTCAATAATTTATCACACTTTGATGCCATTTTAACTGCAAAGGTTCCTGGGATTTGTAGTTTTGTAGGACGTACAAGATTATCTGCCAAACAGCTGTGGTGCTTCTCCAAAGTGCAAATCCTTGCATTCCAGAGGATGAAGCCATGGAAGTTAAAGTGATATTAAGGTGCCATATTTTTACAGTGTGAAAGAGGCTCTAGGTGACTCCATTTTGAGGGAGACATAAACTCTATTGCTTGTTGTGGGTTTTCCGGGCTTTGAGGCCGTGTTCTATTAGTATTTTCTACTCACATTTCGCCTGCATCTGTGGCTGGCATCTTCAGAGGATCTGGTGGCATGGAAGTGAGACAGAGTATATATGTGTAGTCCCCGGGTGGGAAGAAGCAATTTCTCTGTGTTATAGTTGGCCTGTGTGATGGCCTATTGTTCAATGGGATATCCCCCAGGGTTGTATTGTTAGCCAGGAGATTGGCCTGTAGAGCCCAGTTTAGATGATTCAGTTCATCTTTCAGGAGGTGGGGTTCTACAGGCCAATGGTTACTCCAGTTCAGACATCAGAAGAGCATCAAGACCCGGAAAAAAACCACAGAAGTGAAGATAAGCAGCCAACCAAAGGGAATGTGTTTTTACCATACATCAAAGGGGTCACTGAAGAAACATAACCTCCAAACAATCTACAGACCAACCAAGAAAATTCAACAAATGCTACATTCAGCAAAGGACAAGAGGGATCCTGTAACTTCTGCCGGAGTTTATCGCATACCTTGCAGTTGTGGGCAGGTCTACACAGGGACTATGGCCTTTTCCGCATTTTATTTTTAAAATGGGGTGACGTGTCCTCCAGCGAGGACGTCTGCACTTGGGGGCGAACTGGGTCCGGACTACTTAATGTATGTCCGGACTTCAGCCCGCTCCAGAATGCCCAGAACTGGTGGTTTGCCATGCTATTGAAAGACCAATTAAAAGAGGACTTTCAATAGCCCGGCGCACCCCAGTCCGTCGCTGTGCTAAGTGTAGATTTGCAGGCTCACACCAGCGCGAGGCTGCAGATCTTCCGGGGGCGGGCTTCCGGCTGGCGAGCTTCTCCAGTTGGTGGAGAGCCTCCACCAACCGGAAGTCTCCATTTTCGTCTCCGGAGAGTGTGTAGCATGGGCACGTGCTGCTCTGGATCGGCATGGATCGTCGGGAGGGAGCATGCCAGTCCAATGAGTAACGGACTGCCCCGTCCCCCCCCCCAAAGTGCGGAAAAGCCCTATGAAACACAACATCCAAACATGAATTAAAGTACGTGAAAGACACTGAAGACTGATCCAGCCAGAAAAATCAGCAGTAGCAGAACATGTTATAAACCAACCTGGACACAGAATGCTTTTTGAAAGCACAGAAATTCTGAACCATTCTGACAACTATTATGTCAGACTACACAGAGAGGCCATTGAAATCCATAAACACATGGACAATTTCAAAAAGAAGGAAGAAACTCGGAAAGTAAACAAAATTTGGCTACCGGTACTGAAGAACACTAAAATCAAGACTCAAAATATGCCAATGAACACCACCCAGACTCTGGAGGTCCCTCTACAAGAAACAATACAATAGATTGCTAATGTACTTAATGCACTGTTATGCATATCCCTTGATTAACAATACAACCCTGGGGGATATCCCACTGAACAATAGGCCATCACACAGGCCAACTGTAACATATGCAAATTGCTTCCTCCCACCCGGGGACTACACAGTATATATACTGTGTCACACTTCCATGCCACCAGATCCTCTGAAGATGCCAGTCACAGATGCAGGTGAAACGTCAGGAGAAAATACTATTAGAACACAGCCTCAAAGCCCAGAAAACCTACAACCTATAGATTCTGGTCATGAAAGCCTTCAACTTTACATAAACTCTATTGTCTGAAGGAAAACATTAATTCACATCCTTTTCAGTTATCCTGTTACTTGATAATTAGACCAAGGAACAGTTTTCTTCAACCTGGCAGCAGCTACAGATGTTTTGGGCTACAACTTTTATCATCTCTAACCATTGGCAATGCTGGCAGTAGCAGATGGAAGTTGTAATCTGGAAACATCTGAAGGACATCAGGTTGGGAAAAACTGTACCAGGATGAAATAAAAATACTTCCACTGGGCCTACAGAACAGGCTGTACTACAAGGAATTCCTAAGGGTGTTAAAGAGAGGAGGAACTTATGAGCTCCGCCAGGATGGATTTCAACCCTCCACTAGGCTGGGTTAAAGCTAGGGCTGAGAGCCCTGAAGCAGACAAACCACACATGCATAATAGGCAATATTTAGTACATGAGTTTTAATGAGACCTTGGTAGGCAGGCTGCTGTAAAAGCTGCTGGACTGGAATTTGCTTTATCATACTCCAGGCAGGCCTACACATTACAGTAATTTTGCCTTTAACTTCAAGTTCAGGTTCAGGCTACTTGAGATTCCATATACAGAGCTAGATACATATATATATATACACACACACATATACATACATACATACATACATACATACATAACAGACACACATACATATATCCAGTTGATCTAAGTTTCAGCACTCAATTTAGATCAATATGAAACAGGTATGTGTTTTGAAGCAAGTGTGTGTCAAGGACCATGCTAAGAACAAAAGTTTGTATATTATTGTGGAAGGGTGGGAATCTCCATTATATACTCAAACTTCTTACCTATTCTGCTTAATTTATGGCCAAGCAGGCATTTTTCAGATATTTTTGGACTGCAGTTTCCATCAAATACAGCCAATATTGCCAGTAGGCATGCATAGTAGAGTAGTAGTACCACAACATCTGGAAGACATCAGATTACCTACCTGTTTTTGTTGTGTGTAAGAACTTTGAATCAAGACATAGGAACAGCTTTATTGTTGTAGCATTTGAGTAAAAACACAAAGGGTGCCCTTTATGCAGGGACACGTGCCAGTCTCTAAAGGAATAGATATCAAATGTCTTCCTGTTTTCTTGCTGCATAGGCTTTATCTTTGATCCCTACAAGTGCCAGAATTTTCTTTTTTGTTTTCTGTATTGCAGTACTGTAAGAGTTTGCTATTGCTTAAATGATGGAATTCTGGAGTCTGTAGCTTTGGTAGTGATATTCAGAATTCTCTAATACACTACTCTGGGCAGCTGACAGAAAATTCAAAAGACTTCAGACTACAATTTCCATAATTACATCTCCTGGTATCATAACAGTTAAAGTGATGTGGAAGTGCTATAATTATGTAGTATGGATATATGCTTAGTCATAGTAGAATTCCCATTGGTTATGTTCAGAAGTGGCACAGTATTTATGAGCTTTCTAGGTACTCCTCATTTAAAATGAATACATCTTTCTGAGAATTGTGTTCTAGCTCCTAATATTGGCAGACATGAACTGATGATTGGGCAGATATATTCATCCTTGTATTTTTTTTTCCTTACCATGAATATTGGCCACAGTAGAAAGTCACCTGAGAATTCATATACCTACTCACTCAAACAAATTCAACCAAGAAGAAGAAAGAAGTTAGGTCTGAACAGACCACTCCAATCCCATGAATCATTTTTAAAAAAACAATAAAAAGAGTAGATGGAAAAGTAGAAGAGACTTACTTAATAAAGGGTTGCTTGTTTAGATGGCCTCTTTGTGTAGTTCACAGTAGTCAACCACAGTTTCATTATGAATAAGGTTATCATTTAAATGTTTGTGCCTTTGTCTTCCTGTCAGTGGGTTTGGTTGCTATCCTATAATTATAGAGTTAACACTGACTATGTATACACAGAATTTCACATAAAATTCTCAACAGAACCACTTCTGGGTAAAGGATAGGCTCTGTGAAGTAAACAAATGTATGCACTTAAACAAGACATGACCCATTTTGATCCTATCATCAACTTATTCCTGATCTATTCACTAAAAAAGTGAAGTATTTTTGCACAATCAAGTTGTTGGACTGACAGAACAGTGAGTGATATGGCTTATATCCAGACTTAGCCTTTCCAAGTAGGTCAATTGATATCAATGTTAAATCATAATCAACTGAAGTCAAATAGATTTCAGCTGGTTTAAGTATAACTATGACTATGAGGCTTTTCGCACGTTACCCGTTTGCACGGCTGGGGGGGGGGCGTCTCGCGCGAAAACCCTCAGTCGGAACGCTGCTGCTTCCCCGCTCCTTTGTCCCGCAGGTCACTTCCTGGTAGCGCGACCGTCACGCTAGCGCCCCGTCCTTTCCTTCCACAGCGCAGTCTGGGAGCTGTAGGCTGTGCTGGGGGAAGGAAGCACAACCGGGCCGGCTTGTTCAGCGCACCACATGCAGGTAAGTGCGCAAGGGCCCCACGAGAATTGCGCGACCACGCAGTATTTTCAGCTTAGAGCCAAAAATAAGAAAATGTGTGAGCGTCCTGCTTTAGGCTCCTGAGCGTCGCGTGAGTTGGAGTGCGCCGTACAGACCGATGCTCCCATTTTGCTCAAGGGGTCCTCGTGCAAAAAAAACTGCATGCAAAAAGGGCCTACTTATGCAAAGAAATATAGTCAGGCTTGTCTTAGCAATGCTCTTTCTAGATTGGCTTATTTCCAAGCATTGTACATGAAAGCAGAATTGAGATTCTCTTATTTATTTTCATGAAAACATCACTTCCTTTGAAGTGAATTCAGGGGCTATTTTTACAAGATAAGCCATCATGTGAACAGATGTACTTAACAAAGTAACTACCAATAAGCACAATGTAAACACATTTCATTCAGTATGAGTCTGCTACCATTTTTGTTACAGAAATAGAACCCAGAGTTTAATGTGCAAGGTGCTTTTCAGGCTCTAGCTCTGTTTACATCCAGAGACACTGAACAACTGGGAACAACGGTACTTGCAGACACACATACATCAATATGCACGTACACGTTCAAGAAAATGGGGATAAACAGGAATATTTGTTGAGTGACATGGTATGAGTAAAGGTTTTCCTACAGAACTCTTCAGTTAAATCCAATTTTTTTATTTAATCCTGAATCCTTTGCTATGCACTATTTTCTTAACCTCCTTTTTTACATGTTACCTTCCACACCGTGAAGGAACCAAATCATATTTCTGGCATACAAAGTATATTCCAGCTAGTTTTCTTCATTCTTTCTTGTTTACTTCCCATATACTGTGGTTCTTTATATTAATAAATAAATAAGTATTCAAAACCATGAGTCTTCTCCCCCTTGGGTATGTTGTTTTCTCCTATAAGATATCTGTCTTGTTCATTATGTTATTACACCCTTCCAATCAAACTAATTTTTGTTGGTCATAGCTGTGATCTAGTATTGACAGCAGAGCTGCCATTTGGGATGATAAGAGACACAAAACCATCATAGTAAACGGAACAGCTAGTCTTTTATAGTATTGCCATGAGGTAACTTTGTGATTTGATTTCACATTGTGGAGGTTAGGGCATAAATCATAGACTGTGGGCGAAACCAAAACTAAATCCGGAACTTCCAGATTAGATTAACCTCCTTTCTTATATCACATCTGCTCGATAGCTGTAGAGAAAGGGAGAACAATAAAACACTGCTTTTATTTTCCAGTAAATCCTCCAATTTCTTTAAAAAACAAAAGAACCTGGATCTATAATTTGTGACAATTCTAATACCCTCTTTAAAAAAAAACGAAAAACAAAAACCTGGATCTACAATTTGTGATGATTCTAATTCCTAAAGTAGGACCAAAATAAATACCTTGGAGAAGAAAGTAATTTCAAGCCTGAAGATTCATGTTACATGACATCCATCCAACCTATTAGCAACAGACAACAAAGTGACTGTATATCATTATATCAGGTACAAGACATGAATATGTTGATATTTTGGGAGGGCTCAATTTTGCATTTATATAGAAAAGTCATTTAATGCTTTTGAAAATATTTCTTAAATACTGAACATTTTGAACAAATAGAACTTCTAGCAGGACGAGATTATTCCCTCAGTCTCCAACAAAAAGGGTTTGCAACAAGGTCTGTTAATGCCAATGGATTTAGTCTATCTAATATACAAAAGTCAAAGTTTGTCTGTGTCAGGCAGGTGAAGACCTCATATGATTGGCTGCCTATGATGATTCTATGGAATCCTGGGGTTGGCAGTTTAGGGAGGGGCCTTTAGAATACTCAGCCAAGAGAGGTCTTGGGCCTGGCTATTTGCTATGGAGATGAGGCCCAGCAGCAAGAAGGAGGAAGCCAGTGTATTCTCTGAGAAACCAAAGCTCTTTATATTAACAACTCTAAATACAGATTGGATTGGGGAATATGGGGGAAAGTTATAGGTACTGGCCAACACAGTTTGGAGAATTAGAGACACAGAATAACAAATCTGTGTATTTTAACCACATCTAATTCCTAAAGTAAGGTAAAGTAATTCCTAAGGTATTTTTAACAAGTGTTACCTATGAGAAAATAAAATCCTTGGCAACACCGGGTAAATATGCCAGTGTATGAACAAATCTGAATCTAACAGAAACAACCCAAAGAAAATGTGTGTATATATGTGTGTGTACACATGTGCGCATGAACGCACATGCACACAAATATATATATGCAGCACTGTCTGAAACTGTCATGTATCATGCTGATAATATTGTGCCAAGCAGACACCCATGAGCATGACTGGTTATTGTTTATTATTTATAAAGCACCTAAAATTTACAAAATGCTATTAAAAAATACTACAAAAAGGCAGTTGCTCCCAACAGGTTTAGAATCTAATAGAACACCAGGGAGAAAGGGATTGGGAAGAGGCAGATAAGCAAATACAAGTAGCAGTTTTTAAAGTTACTTCATTCAATAACAACTTGGGCTGTAGTCATTACTCTCAAGAAAAACAGACCTATTGACTCAACAAACTGAATTTTTGAATGGCTAGTCAACATCTAGGTAAATCTTCTTGATTCAGAAGGTGTTCCCTAGTCAGTACATCAATAGGAATAAGGCCATATTATTATAGTTCATTAGCTATGGTAGTTATGGTTACAATAACTGCAAGAACAATGTCATCTTACTGTTCATTAGTTAATGTTGGTATTGTTCATTAATTAAATAATTAAAACTATTTCTGCATATGAATGAGGTGCAATCAATAAAAACAGCTTAAAATCAAATGTAAAATCATTTAAACTTTTAAATAGCTCATCATGGTCATGATGGTACTGCCAAATTCAATAGATTAGGACCAAACTATGAATCCTAAGGAGAACTACCAAATTTCAACTCAGCCCTCAAATGAGACCAAGTTCAGCACCAGTTGAGTTCAGAAGCCTCTTCCTTGCATCTTCACATAGAACAATATTTTAAACAGTGGGACAGTGTTAAAGGCTTTTTGAGAGAACTTAATACTCACAGCCTGCAGATTGTATATGAAGATACCTTTGGATCTTCCCCAAGTAGTTGCCAGTGCGGATTTCATGACAATTATGTATTTATTTATTTAAAAGCTGAACATGAATTTGGAAGAAAATTACATTACTTACCTTTAGTACTTAGCCAAGTACGTATGCAGATTTCTGGATAAAGAGAATATTGCCATGAAATCTATTTCTACTAACTGTTCTCCAAACTGATGTCTCTCACTTTTCTTCCTGGAAGAAGAACCAGGAAACAGAATCTGTGATCCAAAGGAATAGATAAATAAAATGCAGAATCAGCAAAGTTATCCACTTTCCAGGCCTCGGAGATATTTAACCCATAAAAGAGATATTTTGCATGTCTGGCAACGTATTACAGAATCTTAGCTGTCGTTATTGCTTTTGATTTTCCTGATTGCGTATTAAGCATCTCTTTCCAATGACCTGGTTGTGTGAATGAATAGAAAAGCTTCACTCTTCGGTAAGTGATTGTTAATGTGTGCATTATAAGAGGGAAGAATTCCAAGAATGTTACAGTAGGTCTTTGACCATACCAGACGTATTCAATAAAAAGAGACTCTTGCTGGGAGCTACTCATTACTCAGGAAACATGCAAAGTAAATTACTGCTAAATTAGATGGTGCCAGGGATATTTTACTAGAATATAACAGAAATTTTGATTTCCCTGTGCACCAAATGAAGAAAAGTAGTGCATCTGCTGCTTCAGAGTGACAGCTTTTTCAGAAACTTTTTATGTCAAAAACCCAAGCCATTCTCTCCATCTGGATCATTCATAAAAAATAAAGGTTGTATGGAAAATGTGATATTTTTACATATATAGTAGTATATTCATATATTGATTGGAGATTTTACTTCCAGAGGAGAAAAAGTTAACTCTGGTGACAAATAAATTAACAGTGGGTTTAATCCACATTTAGTTAGAGTAGATTCATTTAAAATAATGGGAAATTAGTCATGGAATCTCACTAATTTTGGTGTGTCTACACTAAATGTGAGCCAGCATGGCTCCAACATAAAATAGGAAAACAATTTATAATTGTTGCTGTTATAATTCATACACTGAGAAAATGGCAGAACTTTTGAAGTTACATTTAGAAATAATTATAGTTATAGTTCAAACAGTCTCCAAATAGTAGTTAGTTCTTAGTATAGTTACAGTGGTTTTTGGGAAGGGGATGAAAGACCTCTCTCCCCACCTACAAAAAGTAACTAAATAGTTCTTTTAGTCACTTAGAAAAAACATGAATGCTACAAACTACTGAGTTGTGGTACAAAAACACAAACCCAGCTCATCAATTTTGTTGTTGCCAATACCCAAAACAGATCACAAGGCGTAAACCATGCAACATTATTTCTCCACCATTTAGTGACCCCTATGAAACTAACTATAAAACTAAAGTAGCTATAAATGTAACATAAATTACACCAAACAAAGCAGTGACATTATCCCATGTCATGTCATAAGTGTAATGTAATATAGTCAGACCTTTATTATTATATAAAGAATGAATTACAGTTAAGTAATTACTTTCAAGTCCTGCAAAGAGTAGGGAACAAGTGTCAAATAAATGTCATCACTAGGTATATAGAAATTCTTTTTTTGTTTCCTTAAACATTTCCATGGTATTTCACCTTAGCCATTATTTTCACAGTTACCTTAAAAACTGGACAATAGCTTGGCAGTTAATGGAGACACAATTCTGTGGTGCTTAACTTCACATCAGTTGAAATCCTAATTGATTTACCGGTTGTGGGCACTATTTCTGAATGCTAGAAAAAAGTGGTATTTTTCTGATTTGGTTCAGTTAGGGGGGACATTGAAGGGGAAGGGAATACATAATATAGCTTTGCTTGGGTTAGACACTAATATGAATTTGCTTGGGCTAACTTAGAAAAAATATTGGATCTCCTTATATTTGTCTCTTGGTTTCAGGGGGTTTCTTCTTGCAAAAAACACAGTAAAATGGACACAGTAAAGTTTAGAGCCAGCAAATCTCTTTCTTTTCTGATACATAAGAGTTATGAGTTTTTAGGTAGCAAGGAAAAAGGATGGGGTTGTTTACATGGAAGGAATCTGTAGAAGGCCAGTTTTGATGCCTGGCCTGGCAAGGTAATCCAAACATCTTCTAGGAATGTTAGTTAGGTGGAAAATTACCCTAGTACATGCTCAAAGTATGAGTGACTTGACAACTTTTAGGATACCCTAAAGCCACCATGTCTGATCTTGGAAGGTAAGCAGGGTCAGCTCTGGTTAGTACTTGGATGGAAGACCACCAATGAGTACTAGGAGCTATCAGCTATATTTCAGAGGAATGAACTGGCAAAACCACCTCTGAGTATTGCTCACCTGTGAAATTCCTGGGATCACCATAAGTTGACAGGCAACTTGAAGGCACACACACACATAGTGTACAAGCACTGAGCTCTGAGCCCCCATTCTGTTCAGATTTTGGTCTATCAGACTGTGGGACAGCAATGTATTTCTGTCAATAAAGCTGGATCCTTGATTCACCAGCATGGCCTTCTGACTTTGTCTTAAGTTACTGGGAGAAGCAATTACACTTCAAGATGCAGTGTGCATTTTTACACTGCCATTAATAAACTGTAATGATGGAGCAATTTTAGAGATCATATTAGATAAAAACTATGAGCTATCTGATGTATAGATATGCACTGAACTTACTATGCACTGAACTTACTTTTTCCATCCCAAAAGAGAAAGAGAGAGAGAGGAAGATGAGGATCAGATTTACTAAGCCTTTTAAACTTGTGATGAGAGCAGCAAGTCACAAATTAAAATGCAAATTGCTTTTTGAAGTAGATTCACAAAAGTGATAGAAATCACATTTCCATCTCTCTCTCTCTCTCTCTCTCTCTCTCTCTATTATATATATATATATATATATAGAATCTTATACAATTACCTATACAATCTTACCTGTATAGTTACTTATACAACTTTATAGTTGTGTAGCTAGCTTAGCATTCTTCTTCCCACAGCACCCAACCTGCTACTTCTGAAAAGCCTCAAGCAGAAGATGCAGTGAACAGACTTCTCCAATTGTTGTTTTGAAGCAAGTGGTGTTCAGATGTATGATATCTCTGATCCTGGAATTAACCATGCAGGCATCATGATATGTTGTTACAGACAGATTTATCCTCTGTCCATAAATCTCAGTTTGTTCCTTTGTAAAAGTAAAAAGGTCTGCACCACCCACAAATTTTACTAGGGTTGTCTGCGAGTGTGTGTGTGTACAAAATATTGGCTGGTATCTTATTGTTAATCCCACATATAGTAGACTTGTTATATTTAAGGAGTTTATCTATAGCCAACTACTATTGAACAACTATTGCCATTGAAAATTGTGCAAAAACTCTTCCAGCAGTAAGAAATCTTTTGATTTTTTTTTTCTTGCCTGTAAGAAAAAAAAATAAGAGAAGGGTAACATTCTTACTGACAGAGCAGTCATCTTATGGCTAAAGATTTCTGTGAAAAGTTACTGATTTTTATTATTTACAAATGGCTCTGTGCTCTATTCATATCCATTTAAGGAACATTTTCATCAGTTGTCAAAGTATATTGTGGTGCAGTACAACAGCAGCTTGTCTTTCTCCTTCATGGATGTCTTATCTCTTCTGAGAAACAGATTTCTCAGATATTTACGCACAATTCAACCATGTCTGCACAACTAATCTGCCCCCAGCAGGTGGTTCATTACCCATACAGCACCTATATACACCTTAATTGACAATGTGAACTTTTCAAACTGATAGCTATGGAATTTAGCTCAGCAAGAAACCCATCAAACCTTGTCGTTGGCTCACTGGCCACAAACAAATGCTTTGTGATCTCTTCGTAGCTTCTATTACTCACAGTCACTTGCATGTGTGATATGTTACAAACTGAGTTTCTACTGAGCTTGTGATGTAATTTGGATTCATAATTGGACTCTCATTGGGTCCTGTATAAACAGCAGACCAAGTTGTGACTCACCAAGCTGAACGTAGCTCATTAACCATGTATAGAACATGCCCTATGCTTGAAACTCCCTCAAGTTTTGTGATTTTGAAAGAAAATACACAAAGGAAATTTAAATGAACTCTTAAGCCATTTCCACACTACACTGTTATACTGCTATTATTCCACTTTCAACATCCGGAATTCTGAGGTTTGTAGTTAACTGAGGCCAAAGAGCTCTCTGGCAGAGAATTCTAAATGCCCCTCCCTAAACTTCAAACCCCAGGATTCTATAGGATGTAGAAAGTGGAATAATAGCACTATAACAGTGTGGTGCGGAAACCGCCCCAGTCTGTGTTCAGTTTGTAATGATTTGCTCAGAATAAGAGTAAAAAGAATACTTCAAAAAAATAAAAGTTAGTAATAAAACAGGTTTCTCAAGTGTCAGGAAACTCTGTCAAGAAGAATGGTAGGCAAGTGATGATTCTCACATTTCAGAACTTATTTTGTTTGAGAAATAATTGTGTTTTCTTTTTCTCTGTAGAAAATTACATTTCTACGCAGAAAACAGTAAAAACAGTTTTTCCTGCACTGAAAGTAAAACTTTTGCACAGCAAACAAGCTTCTATGCAGAAAACAACATTTCTGCACGGAAAAAAAGCTTTTTGTTTTCTGCGGAGTAAGTTTTCTTTTCTTTTTTTAAGGAAACTCGCTTTCTATACTCAACATTGTGCTTTCTGAACAAACAAGAGAGTAAGTTCCAAGCTGCAAAAACTTCAGAAACTGCACAATCTTTGATGACTTTTTCACAGTGAAGAGAAAAATCATAAAATTACTTGTTCTTGCATGTAAGAATGCAATTCATGAAAATTTACATCTCTAGTGCAGAATGGGTATGCAGCCTTCACTAACTGAATTAATGGAAAGTTCTGTTCAGGCAAGAGAAATATCACTGCATCAGACTTACAATTCTGACGACTCTTTGTAATATAACAGTCACTTATATGTGAAAGTCTTGTTGTTATTTTCCCACTTTCATACTTTTATATCTGGTTCCCCATGGTTTGTTAGATCTATAATGTGAACATCACTTTTTCTATTCTAAAGTAGAAGCTGGAAGACAGTGGGATAGATTTTCAAAAAGAAAACCTGAACCCCTCAGTCAATTATTTGGCAATTAAATTATTGCTAGGTTATCTATTCTGAAATGAGCTCTATTTTAGTATGCTTACTTTTTATGGATAATAAAACCAATGGTTTATGGTCCACGAAGGTCTTTAAAGTTTAATGATACTGTCAAACAGTGATGGGGAAATATGTTAGTTTGTCCTTCTCCCACAATCAGATTTTGAAATCTCTCTTGTTCTTTCTGCGTCTTCAATTTGCAAATTTTGTTAATTTCTTTAGAAATGAACTGAAGCAAATTCCTTCTCATTTCTTGTGATAAAATTAATTAGTT
Source organism: Ctenosaura bakeri (assembly GCA_948474755.1). Lineage (NCBI taxonomy): Eukaryota > Metazoa > Chordata > Lepidosauria > Squamata > Iguanidae > Ctenosaura > Ctenosaura bakeri. Next base: position 121,863 of record CAOLHI010003895.1, on the reverse strand, counting down.
ATAGTTATTCTCATCCTAGGGAGGAGCATGTGATACATAACATTCATATTAGGATTGCCATGCTTTGAAAACAGCAATTAGGGACAGTCATAATTTATGATGTGCAGGGTTTACAATTAGGAAGTAATGATAATAAAACAGATTAATCTTTTGAGTTCCATAGGGCAGTTGTCTTAAACTGCCAGTCCATATCCTGAGTTCTTCCTTCTAGATGTTACTACTGAGAATCAATTTTCCCATCAAGTTGTAAAGTAGGTTATCAGGTATAACTCTGTATATCCCCCCCCCACTTTATGAATCTTACCTAGCAATTAGTAGATCAATGGCTGGGCAATACAGAGAAAAGCTAATCTGAAAACCTTACAGCATGGCTGGTACACACAAGACAGGCCTACGTAAGACCTACCTCAAATCTTGCAGGAATCTTGGGTTTCCAGAGGAAGATGGTGGCACATCAGCCACCTTTCTTGTAGCCCTGTTGAGGAGGGGATGTGTTGCATGGCATTTCTCAGTCCTCATAGAAAGGGACAGTGAAAGAGAGACAGATAGACAAAGGGAGACACAAATGGAAAAATGTCTTGGGATCACCTTGTGGCAATTTGTAATACTATGTAAGTGGTGAACAATTGCAGATGGAAGGGAATGAGGTTGGTGTTGCCAGCTAGCCTTTCTGCATGTCCTGGTGATTTTTTAAGACACAAGCATTGCTCAAGCATTGCAAAAGCATTGCTTTTACTTGCAGTTAGGAATTTTCAAGTTTAAAAAGTGAACTCTATAAGAAGCTTTCTAAAAATGGATGCAATTTGCAATTGTTCTCCTGCAAGTTCTGCACAACACTGTGATAGTGCTATTATTCAACATCCTGTGGGATTCTGGGGTTTGTAGTTTACTGAGGCCAAAGAGCTCTCTGGCTAAGAATTCTAAAGGCCCCACCCTAAACTACAAACTCCAGGATTCCACAGGATATTGAAAGTGGAGTAATAGCACTATAACAATGCAGTGTGGAAAAGGCCCAAGGTAACTGATCTGGATGTTTAAAGGCTTTTAAGGATCTGTATCAAAGTACAAAAAGCAAGATTTGAGCATTTTAAAGAACTGACTGTACTTTCAAGAAATATACACATAGACTTTGAAACTTTTGTCAAAGACTTTACAAAATAGATTTTTATGAGAACGGAATTTTATTTATCTTGGACTAAGATAGTAGTAAGGTTGTGACTGGGAATCTGAAATGAAAGCAAGCTAGACTGTTGCGTCCAAGCCGGCATATTATAAACACTGTCTATATAGAGAAAACTGAGCAAAGAGTTACATCTGGTAGCCAAAAAAAGTTATTGGAACAAATTGTTTTTTTCTTTCTTTCCTTTTTTTGTGGGATTACCTTCAAATGCCTTTCCTCTCCTTCTAATAAGTTTGAATTATAATGTCTGTGATCCAGCATGAGATCCAAAGTAAAAGGAGCTGAAAGAAGAGGATTTGTAGAGTTACTATTCAAGTCCATAAATATGTCTCAAAAATACACAGAAGAGCTCCAATACGTAGAAATGCAGATAACTCAGTTGGGAATACAGATGCTACAGGTAGGAAGAGGTCTTATGGCAGAATTCAAAAAGGAATTGAAGCAGAGATGAAGGAACTGAAATCAGAGATGAGAGAAATTAATTGATCTATGTCATGGAAGGCATTAGATATGAAAGAAACAAATGAAATGATTCAGTGTGGAACAAAAAAAAAAAAAAGAGGAGAAATTGGAAATCAGGACAGAGAATGTGATTATGACATAGCTGCTTTTGCCTTAATGGAACAGTGGGAAAGGGAAAACTGTTTAATTTTAGAACTATCCCTGAACAAGCCAATTATTCAAGAAAGAATGGTGGATGTTATAGTGAAGTTGTTAGAGAAACAGAAAGATATGGAATCTGAATTGGATCATATTTATTTTATTTCCTCACATGCAGCCAAGCAGAGGAATCTATCAAGAGATGTGATTGTATATTGTGTCTGAATGCAGATTAGAGATCAAGTGTGCAATATCACTCTGAGAACAGAAGGAAGATAAATGAGGCTGAGATTGTGGTACGTCAGAAGATGTTTTCTAGGACTTTGCACAAAAGAAGGGAATATGCTTTCTTGATTGATAAGTTTAAGCAAAACAAGATCCCATTTAGGTGGGAACAGTAAAAAGGCATTTTCTTCAATTTCATGAAAGAAGATTTTTAGTGAACACCATACAAAGGGCTGAGGAATTTGTACAGAACATGTATATATATAATTATAGTAAATGGAAAAGCAAGAAGAAGAGGAAATTCAAGAGTCTGCATCAGATCAAGATTTGTACAAGAACAAGGACAAGGCAATGGATGTAGACTTTTCTAAATTGTCTGCTTGACATGAATTTGAGCTGTATGATGTGGACGATTATCTGAAAAAGGTGAAACAAGATATAATTTGTCTCCAAGAAATACGTATAAGAAGATGAGATAGTAAGTATTTGCACTATCCCAAAGTAGACATTTATTGCAGCATCACTTAAGAAGGAAAAAAGAGTTGTTTATGTGAATCTTATCACCAGACACTGTATTTTAAGACCAAAGAGACAGGTCCCCTACAGATATCAAGGATTTTGTTTTTTGTTTTTTTACAAGAAGCTAATGAAGAAATTTCTTAATTGCTTCTTTGAAAGCTGGATGTTTCTCAAAGATTGGAATTGTGTGATTTCTCCGGATATGAACAGAGCAGCTGAGAAAAATATTAAGATAAGACAAGGAAAGCTCCACAAAGATTTCATGTTTAGATGATAGATAATTTGGGGTGGATGGGTGCTTAGAGAAGTACGGGAATGCTAAAGACTTTAATTTTTTTTTCTTTTTCTGAAGGACATAAAGCTTTTTGGGAATTGATACATTTTTGATTCTAAAGAATTTGGCCAATGATATAACAAAAATTAATAGTCTACCTGAGACATTTTTGGATCATAATCCTGTGACTTTGATTTTGAGGGTAAGAGAATAGGAGGGAATTGGAGATTGAGTGAAGCTTTACCTCAAGTTTAAAATGTTTTACAAATATGTGGAAAAAGATTGGTAGAATATTTTGAAGACAATTTGGGAAAAGGTATTGATATTAGAGTTGTATGAAATGCCAGTAAAGCATTTATGAGAGGGTGTCTTATTCACTAAAATGCAGAATTAAAGAGGAAGAGGCAAGAGAAAATGCAGATACTCTTAAATGAGTTGAAGAAGTCTGCCACAAGTAAAGCAATGATCAGCCAAATTAACATACTTTAGAGTCAGTTATCAATAATGACAAGAGATGAGATTGAGAAGTTATGTCACATGAAGCAGAAGATCTTTGAGTTCAGTAGCAAGTGTGAAAGATGGCTGGCATACAAATTGAGAAAAGAAAGAGAGAGAAAGTTAATCTTGAAGATACAAAATGGAATGAGCTACTAAGTGATAATGTTAATTCTAAGAAGTTGTTTCACCTCTACTATACTTAACTGTACAAAAAACAACAAGTTTTGTTAAAGAAGATCATAGAATCATAGAGTTGAAAGAGACCACACAGGTCATCCAATCCAACCCCCTGCTATGTACATAAGTGAATATCTAGGGCCCTTTTTGCACGGCCTTTTGGAAGCGAGAGGGCCCCTTGAGCATTGCGTAAATGTGAGGAGCGGTCTACATGATGCACTCACATTTACACGATGCTCAAGAGCCTGACGCGAAGCAGGCACAGATTTTTTCATTTTCAGCTTCAAGCCAAAAATGCTCTGTGCTCACGCATCACTCAGGGGCCTGGGGTGTACTCACCTGCTGTGCAAAGCCTCCTGAGCCACGCCGATTGCACTTCCTGCCCTAGTACAGCCTACAACTCCCAGGCTGCACTGCGGAAGGAAGGGGCGGGGGCGGGTGGGGTGCTCGTGCAAGCAGGAAGGAGCTGCAGAGCTGAAGCAGGAGGCTTGTGAGAGCATTCTTTCCAAGCCTTCTCACGCAAAAACTCCAACCCAGCAGTGTTAAAAGGTAAGGTGTGAAAAGGACCTAGAATATCTAGATAAACAAAACCTTCCAGAAGACAAATACCAGTATCAGAAATGCTGAAACAACTTGATTTGAGAGAACTTTAAAGGCATAATTTATTGTATCACTTCTTATTCTAGTTCTAGTATTTTCAGGATACCTTGTTGCTCAAGGGACCCTCTTATTAATAAAGGATCTGAAATTCAAGCTATGGAGAGGAACATCTCTCCTTGGTTATCTCAAGTCTGTACATTAAAACAGTCCAGGTAAAGATGTCTTATATATGCCGCAGAATCAAAGTTAGTATGTCTTTTTCCTTGACCTTTTGACATGAAGGGGTTTGCTTACTTTTCTTCCTTTAAAACTAACTGCCTGATGGAGATTCCCCTCCTGGGCTAAGCTAGGGGAAGTCAAATATAGTAGCTTGTTAGTAAGGCTTAACTTTCTCTGTAACATCACTGTGAGATCTTTTAAGTGAAAACCATTGCCTCTTCTTTTAATGACTGGTAAATATGGAATTCATCGTAACAGAGGCAGTATCTAAGATGCCAAAGATATTATTTCAAATATAAACGCCTACAAAAATAATTCATGACAACCAGACCTTTCATTTCATCTGCTAATACTACTGTGTTAGATGGCATGACAGTAATTTCTTCTTGTTGCTTAGTGCTTTTTATAATTTGTGTTCTGGGAAATATAGTTCTCCACAATGCCTTACAGTGCACATTGGGAGCATGAAACTATATTTCTTAGGACAGGATGCTGCATAAGAAGAGCTAAGCTGAAGCAGGAGAAGACATTTTATCTAACTAAAAATAAGTGAATGGGCAGATATAAAAAGGTTTCTGAAAAATTTACCTTTTGAAATGCTAACAGTGTTCAGAAATGTATTCAAGTACTAAATATAATCAGAGGTTTTTTTAAGAAATAAGTTTACAAGACTTATTGCTGTGTGCTACAGATGTAATGAACACTGAAAGTATAAACTAAGTTTCAGTTTACCAAAATTCACTTTGACCATAGACATCCTTTCCTGATACTTTGAATAGAAGTGTACAGTTACTTAGGATTCTTGGTCTACCATTTAAATATCTTAGAGTGCTATGTTGTCTTCTTTATAACGGCTATATATTTCTTCCCACAACATCATAAAATATTTGCTCTCAGATTGCTACACTGAATGTTGGCAGTGGATCTTAGTGTTCTTATAAGATTATCATGCTGGCTTTGTTATTATTGTCATATCTGTAGTTCAGTCACAGTAATTTTCCATATAGGATCATAATATTTTAAGGCTGGAACACCTAATGTATCCACAGTCCTCTTGTTCCCAGGATGAGAGAAAACAAAGGAGTAGCATTTACTTACCAGAATGAGAGTAGGGTGGAGAGCATGAGGAAATTGGAGGCAAGAGGTTGGAAATTCTTTAGGTCAGATTTATACCATTCTGGAGATGAGCTCAGGATTGATAGGCTTTGGAACATATGTATTCAAGCCTCTTCCAATGTGCCCATTCCCAGTGCTGGATAACCTACATAAGCGAAGTTCAGTGATAAAACTTGTTCTGCAAGAGAAAGAAATCAAGAATATATTTTTTTAAGACAGAGTTTTTTCTCTCACCTTGCAAGTGGACATCCAGCATTACTTATGGTCCTTGGAACATCTTTCCAGGGACCATAAGATCACAGTGTTGGACATTCTATGTACATTTATTCTAATTAAAAATACTTTGCAACTGAATACATTTTCTTCTATATCATCATACATATATTTGCAGAATTATATAATGGACAGGATTTTTAACTTTTTTTTATATATCTATGTATTTACTAATCTTTGTGGTAAGCTACTGTCTGCGTTATTGTTTGGGATGTGTGCTTCTGGTGGCCTCACTGCATTTATAATGGGAGCAGAACTCAAAACTGAGCTTCAGGGTACAGTGAGAGGGGAAAAAGACATTTCCTTCCCATGACATTTGGTGGGAAAACAGCTTGGTTTACTGAGCCTATTGCAAAAAAGAGCTGATTAGAGTTTATCCATCAAGTTAAAAAAAATGTTGAACAAAAAACATATGCAAATATTGAGTCAGGAGAAAGCATATAAATGAGTGTTGACATCAGCTTGGAGAATACTTGATTTTTGACACATTCAGCTGTATTCTGATCTTTCATACTCACAGCTGCATGTGTCCCATGGTGTCCCGGGGCTCTTTTATTAAGCTCAACAGGTGGGCATGGATCCCCAGCTGTGAATGCAAAAGAAACCAGAGCAGCTGCCACAGGCCATGTGCCAAAGCACTCCCCCTCCCCATTTCTTGGCAAGAATTCTTACTGAGGTAATCTATTTTATCTCTCCATGTAGGGCACAACCAGGCTGAAGTTATGAGGAGGCTTAAATCACAAACATAGAAGTGGTTTGTATTCCAAGAATTCCTCATGTAGCTTTTGAGCACAAATGCTGCACATGACTCTTCATTTTCTCCTTACCAGTTATGCTGTGTACAATAGTGATTGCACTAGTGTGTCTGAAGACATGAATTGAAATCCATGAAAGCTCAAGCTAGAAGAAATCAGTGAGCCTCAAAGGTGTTGATAGATTGTCCCCTCACCCAAACAGCTTTTTATTATCCTTTTCCATGGTGGCTGGGGGCTCCTATGTCACCTAGCTGGGGAATCCACTAAAACTTGGATAACTCCTTTAAATTTCAGACTAAAATGTTTAACAGATTACCCTCCTCATTGGCATTGGAATTATGAGCTGCCACCCATTGTGGACCCACACTTTTAAAGCTTGGAAGTAAATGTGTATAGGGCTATGGTAGCCAGTATGATATGGTGGTTTAAGCATTTGACTATGACACTGGAGACCAGGGACTAAATCCCCACTCAGCCATGGAAACCCACTGCATGGCCTTGGGCAAGTCATACCTTCTCAGCCTTAGAGGAAGGCAAACCATGCTCTGAACAAATCTTGCCAAGAAAACCCTGCATTAGGTTCATCTTAGTGTCTCCCTAAGTTGGAAACTATTTGAAGGCACATGACAAGGGGAACAAACAGGGTTTCTTGTGAGATATCATCAAATTAGTCCCGTTTAACAATTTCTTTGCCAAGTGAGAGAACAGTAAATATGAGATAGGGTCATGACTCAGTGTTAAAAGCAAAAAAATGCACAACACTGAAGTCCCCCAATGCTTAGAGCTAATAAACAGATAGACAGGAAACTAATATGCTTAAATAATAACATTCCTACTAAAGTTGTCACAAAAAGGTAACTGAAATTTTTAGTATACATAAATTGTTGACTACACACAATACAGCACAAAATGATGGCTACATACTACTGCAATATACTAAATACAACTCAAACAGCAAATAATGACACTTGATGGTGATTATTTACTGCACACAATTGCAATACAATGAATATACTAAAAATAATACAAGCAACCAATAACAACCCCCTTGACAGAGAATTCTTTTTATCAGAAGGAAGTAACACATGAACACGCTGAATTCTTATGCAAAAATATTGAGATGTAACTTAGGCTTTCATGTATATAGTGGATGTAACAATGGGAAGTTGATGGTTGAATTCTCATGTCAAATTGCAGTATCAGAGGATCAATGCAACAGTTATATTGTCCTATAAAATTGCAACATCAGTTCATTGGAAAGGGTAACTTCCATCACAAAAGCCAATGTCAAATGCACTAAAAAATCTGAATACTATACTTAAAATCTCAATATAGGACAGGAATTTCCAAATAGATGCGTACATCACCATTGCATAAGGCTTAAAATAAATGAAATGGCATGCTGATCTGTACTAAGGAGCTGTTTTAATACTTTTGCTAATACAGTAACACCTGTGTCTAGAAGGGAGCCAACAGTGAAGGAGAAGACTACATATCACTAAATGCCTACTCAAAATAAAAGCAGGGCAAAGGTAAACCCTTGGTAATTCTATTAAAGCGCACTCTACAAAAACAAAACAAAACTGAAATCCTGTTTGTTATTTAAACCGAAAGGAACAACTGCATGCTATAACATCTTTATTACAGTCATTGACCAGCACAATAGGGGTATACAAATTATAAAATAAGACATTAAGATCAGTAACAAAGTAAGGTAAAATGTTTAAAACAGTAATTAAAACAGTATAAATGAAGTGTTAAAACAGCAAATATTAGATTTAGTTTAAAACAATATTACCTCTATGTGCTGGTCTAAAACTACAGAGAATATAAAATAGACTAAAAACAATAAAACAGCTCCTGAGACAAGTGCATAAAACTACATGCGAATGTACCTATAATATAATACCATTAAATATCAATTATTACTGATCATTGCCTGGCATACTTTAATAGCTGCTGCACAGAAATTAGTCACCCTATGGGTTATCTTGGGGTTCGTGTCTGAGAGTAGCAAGGAAACATAGAACTGATCAGATCTACCAATATGGTTTTGAAGTACTGGCAAAATAAGGTCAAACTGTAAATCTCTGTAAAACAAACACTGGAGGAGTACATGTTCTATAGTTTCTATCTGACCAGTTTTGCAAGGACAGCATCTTTCTGAGAATGCGACTTTTTTATAGCGTCCATCAAGGACAGCTGAAGGAAGAGCGTGACATCGAGCCAGGGTAAAGGCCTTACAATGTTTTGGCAGAACGAAGGAACTCTGGCTAAATCCATTTGTCGCTCTGTGTCTGTGATGCACTGTTTAATGGCTGCTTTAGCCTGGTCATACCCCAAGTGAAGCAGAGAATTTGGGGAGAAACCTAGAGTCACAATTTTCCTTGAGACTGCCTTGGTCCATGAGGACTGGAATTCATCCTTCAACACCAGGGAAGCCAGCCCCTTTGGAAAAAAAGGCTAGCTGAAGCCAGTAATGAAGTATGGACATCCATATCCTGGCCTCTATACTCAAAAAGCCTGCCTCCAGTCGCAGAGTAGCATTAGATACACATTTTGGAACTTGGAAAACTGACCTCAGAAACTTGGATTGGACATGCTCCAAGATCACATAGTTAGGGAAGGGTCGTAGATGGACTCCATATAAAAGTTGGGCAGTTGTTTTTGTCTCAAATAATTTTAAAGCAGCTAGAACATAATATCCATCTTTAGTTCTAAATTTTTTTGTAATGGCCATTAAGCTCCTCTGGGCATTGTTAGCAGCATAATCCCCATGTGCTTTCCTACTCCCTGAGGAGTGAAAGACTACACCCAGATATTTAAAGCAGGAAACCTGTTCAATCCTATGGGAGTCTATGCACTAACAGAATTGCCTAAGATGTTTGGCAAATGACATAATTTTAGTTTTTGGGTAATTAAGCACTAAATGATTTTCTTGGCAAAATTGGGACAATTCTCTCAGAGCTCGTTTAAGGCCATTCGGTGTTCTTGAAAGAATAACTGCATCATCTGCATAAAGCAGTATGGGGATAGTTCTTCCTGCTAGCTTTGGTGGGTGGAAATTGATATTATGAAAACGCTCCACCATTGAGTTAATATAAAAATTAAACAAAAGTGGAGCCAAGATGCATCCTTGTTTTACTCCCTTCTCTGTTTTAATTGCTCTAGTAAGATGTCCTTGTGGGGTACATCGAACTTTAAGGGAGGTCCCTTCATGTAACATTCGTATTAGGTGTAATAATCACTTATCAATTGAGGATGCCTCCATTTTTCCCCATAATATGGAGTCTGAGATAGAATCAAATGCTCCTTTAAAATCAATAAAAGCAGCATACAGAGCACTAATATTACCAGAAAAATATTTCCCAATCAAATGTTGCAAAATTAAACATTGATCAATAGTCGATCAGCTTTCCCTAAAGCCAGCTTGTTCATCTGCTAGAATGTTCTCTTGTTCCAGCCAGTCCAGAAGTTCCCTATATAAATGCCTTGCATACAGCTTACTAATTATATTAAGCAGGCTAATTGGTCTGTAATTTGCTGGGTTGTCCTTTGTCCCTTTTTAAAAAGTGGGCACAATGACTGCTGATCCCCAGTCAGGAGGAATACATCCATAGAAGTCAATGCAAGTAAAAAGAGAAGCTAGGAGAGGAGCCCAGAACTCTAAGTTGTTTTTAATGACTTCTGGTGGAACCAAATCTTCTCCTGGAGCTTTACCAGTTCTTAGTTGAGCTGCAAGACTTTTTATTTCAGAAACTGTCAAAGGGGGCCATGGTGGGAAAGTCTCAATTGATTGGATACATTCTTCTTTTCCCATATGGGGATCTGAATATAAATCTTGAAAGTACATTTCCCAAATATTGGGAGTGATTGAATATTCTATCCTATTTGGAGCTCTGCTTTGCATACCTGATATAATATGCCAGAAGAGAGATGAATATTAGATTTAACGGCTTGAATAAGACAAGATCAACTGGTCTTCATAGCTTCTTTCTTTTTGTATGCCAATAGTTGTTTATATTGTCTCTTTTTCTGAAGCAGCTGTAATGTAGTGAATGGTTACGTACTAACTAGATGTAGCTGATAGGTAGCTTTAACATAGTCCTTATGAAACCACGGTTTGGAATAAGATTTATGTAGTCTTGGTTGTGTGCTGCCATGGTATAAAAGTAACTGACATAAATCCTGGATCAGTATATTATGGTTATTAAAAAGTGCCTCCGGGAGCTCTGCAGAAAGGATCATAAGTTGCAGACACTGAAAGTGTTGGGTAGATAAAGAGCCAGTTATCACCTGATTTAGCTGTGGGCACCATCTAGGTCTATGGTAGGTTCTTTCATCAAGAATAATATCAGTTTGGTGAAGATCTTCAGCATGAGACTCATATGAAAAGTTAATTAGCTGCAGAGTCATTGGGAGGTGATCACTGTAAAACCTTGGAATGACTTCTAAGTCCTTCACATATACAAGAAGCTCTCTAGAAACAATAATGTAATCAATTGCACTCATCCTGATTCCAGAGAGATAGGTAAAACTAGCTGGGCAATCTTTGTCCATAGCACCGTTTAATATATGTAGATTTAGTCTAAAAGTCATTAATGCCAGACACAGACCAGCATAGTTGGCTTTCTGGTCCTTTGAACAACGTGTCATTAGGGCCGCGCCTTCTTCAAAATATGGAGGCAGAAAATTAAACTGCGTATATAGGGTGCTATTATTAGGGCCCAATCTAGCGTTCAGGTCATCTTCCAATATCACAAATGCAACAGGGTACTTAGTAGAAAGATCCGCCAAGTATGATTCGAGTTCTGCCCACAGTGCTTTAATTTGGTTCTTCTGTTTCAGTGGAGGCATATAAACATTAATAATCAATAGGTTAATAGATTTAAATTGAATTTTAACAGCCATAGAATGCAACTTAAATGAGGGGAGTGGTATTATAGAAACTCGTAGTGTTGTGGAGACCAAAATTCCCAGTCCTCCTATGGCTCTACCATACTTAGACCCTACAGCTGCCCTTAGGGAGAAAGAATGAAACCCATTTAATAGTATCTCTCCCATAACCCAAATTTCCTGTATTGAAAGAATATCAAAGTGAGATAGGAAAGCAATAAAACTGGGGTCACTAATAGATGCAGTCCAACCTGCCACATTCCAAGATAGAAGGGAGATCCTACTCTGACTCTTTTGTTGTCAGGCAGGTGTGTTGTCACATACAAATTGAGTGTGAGATCTTGTAGGAGATGAAGATGTTTCTTGACGGAGCAGGCCAGTTAAATGGGACTCCTTATCCAAGCTTTCAATCAGATCCAGCTGGTAGGCAGTTCTACTAACGTTTGAAATTATTGGCACAGTTGTCTTCCATGGTTGCTTTACAGGATCAGCATGTTCTGCTGTTTGTCCTAATTCGTGGTCCTCTAAGAGTCGCATATCCGTCCATGAGGAGGGTTTTGTCTTTAGAGCAGTTGATCTCGAGTCATTCTGCACAAGAATATTGGCCCCGGTAGTACAGCCCTCACTTGGATGTAGCGTCTATGCTTTTATAGGCTCTTCTACCATCATTAGTTGATGTATGTTTGTGGCCTGTTTGGTTAATAGCTTTATTCTCAAATTGTCTAATTGTTTTAAGATATTATTTTGTTCCTCATTAGGGAGGGCAGAAAATGAGTCCAGGAGACCTATTTCCTCATCACAGCATACTGACTCTAGCATTGAGGTTAATGTATCGAAACACATCCTTGTCATGACAACAAAACTGTTGTATCATAGTAAGATTTGGGCTGTGTAACTTGGATGACAAATAATGTAAAAGAATCATATCTGTGATTCACCTGATGAAAATGATCATACAGTTGCTTGTTTTAATTTATTCCTATATTCACTCACTCTGGATTTTAAAGACCTTGAAGTTTGATCCACATACACATGTCTATCACAGGGACAAATTAAAACATAATGACATTGTTGGTATGCCAATTAGAAAAATCACACAATTTAAATTCTCTACTGGACTGAGGATCAATGAAATTTCAAATGCTTAAAGATAACTTACAACAGGAGCAATGCCCACGTGGATAATGTCCAACTACACCTGAATGTTTATGAAGTCTAGTGTTTTGAATATCTGAATGAACTAGCTTGCCTTTCAAATTCTGCATGTGGCAATTATCTACAATAGGGAGAATCTCACAGCCTTTAATTCTTTGAACTGGATGCTGATGTCTTAGGACCATGCTGTTAATATGGTGCGCTGAAAGAGAAAATGTCATTGCCCAAATGATATTGTTCCTGGAAGATTTAGGTTTAGATGTAAAAAGATCCTAACATGAAATACTCAAAGCCCTCTGCAAATTATAATTAACGACTTGCCTGGGATAGCCTCTTTCTAGAAACTGATTGATGAGAATATTACTTTCCTGGTGATAATCCTTACAAGAAGTACAATTTCTTTTGATTCTCAAAAATTGAGAAAAGGGTAAATTAATTTTCAAAGCATGACTGTGGTTACTAGAATAACATAGGAAGGAATTCCTATCTGTAGGTTTTCTGTGACTGGAGACCCTGATGGCATTTTTCACAATCATAACCAAAACAAAGGAATACAAAAGGAAAGGAATACAAAATTGATGGACTGCTGAATTTTATATGAGGATTAATTCCATTAATCCATCCAAAAAAATTGTCTGACAAATGGGAACTAGAAATTAAAATAAAGATATCATCTATGAATCTCAAGTACAACAGTACTGCATAAAGATGGTATCAAGTTTAATCCGTGGCATACTTGGGTAAGATAGGGAAAGAATCATGTCTAAACGAGTAATAGTTTTCCTTCATTTCATCTTTGATTAGAGATCCACAAAATTCTCACAAAATCTCCTCCTGCCTAAAACCTTGGAAAATTGCTAAACCCAGAAGTCCATCAACAAGAGAACATCTTTAAAAAAAGGAGAATCATGCTCTCAGACACTTCTAGGAAATGCAATTCTCTTTTAAAATATGATGTTGCATTTCCACACTACACTGTTATAGTGCTGTTATTCTACTTTCAACATCCTGTGGAATCCTGGGGTTTGCAGTTTAGGGAGGGGCCTTTAGAATTCTCAGCCAGAGAGCTCTTTGGCCTCAGTAAATTACAAGCCTCAGAATTCCACAGGATGTTGAAAGTAGAATAATAGCACTTTAACAATGTAGTGTAGAAAGGCCTGATGTCTCTCCCAAAATCTTTTTGACAAAAAAGAAAGAAAGAAAGAAAGAAAGAAAGAAAGAAAGAAAGAAAGAAAGAAAGAAAGAAAGAAGGGAGGGAGGGAGGGAAAGTACTGCTGAGCATTTCTAATGTTGCTTTGAGTATAATCTTTGCAGGGCTGCACCTATTGTGTAGGGAGAGAGGGCATAGCTCTCCAAATAAACATTCTACCCCGAATGAAATTTTCTTTCACTCCCCAAATTTTTAGCATTTCAGTAACTTAAAGCTTCAGTTAAAAATTTAGAAACAAATTTAAGGTATCCAGAATAAAGGGACTGGCAAAGTTTCTGGGAGAATGTGAACATAAGTGTTCTTGGTGTGAATTATTTTCAAAGTCTCATACACTACAATGCTAGAAATTGAAAACTGAAGGTAAATTTCATGGGGAGGGCAGAATTCTTATTTGGGGAGCAATGTCCTTATTCCTCCCATAGTCACATAGGAATTTACTTCCCCTCTGAGAATCATCTGTGACTAAATTAAGGCCTTTTCCGCACCGAGCTATTAAAACGGTGCAGAGCAACCTCCAACGGAGGTTTTCTGCACTGTAGAGTGGACTGGGGTGGACTACTTTTTGTAGTTCCATACCTCAGTCCACTCTGGAGCGACCGGAACTGGTCACGCAGCATGCTTTTTAAAAACCTCTTTTTAGAGGTTTTTAAAAAGCACGGAGCACGCAACTCTGTGTCGCTCCGTCTCCATGCTCCAGTGCAGATTTGCAGGTGTGTGCAAGTGTGTGCCTGCAGATCTGACAGGGGCGGGCTTTAGGCTGGTGAGCTTTTCCGGTTGGTGGAGAGCCTCCAACAACCGGAAGCCGCCATTTTGGACACTGGAGCAGTGCGGAGCGACGAGCTCACGTTGCTCTTCATTCCGACGGACTCACTCGGACAGAGAAGAAAGCCGGTGAGTCCCGTTTTTGCCCGTTTATTTTCACACATGCGGAAAGGGCCTCAGTCTCATCCATTTCATTGGATTACTCCAATTACCACTATGTCCAGCTCCAGCCCCTTGTTATTCAAATACTGTAAAGGCTGCTTTACAATCTTGGCATCATTTTCTTCTATAGCAACCCTATAAAAAGAAGTACGACTGTTGACAGACAGGGAGATTATGTTGAAACAGACCGATGGTGATGGAGGCCAAATGTATTTGGAGGAACTAATTGTTGTGCAGGAATTTTCCCTGCACATTTCATTGCAAATCTTTAATAAATACCCTTATGTATCTATCATGAAGCACAAATAATTAATGAAACCTATAAAAAATCCCTAAGATGTTTATGTTGAATCATGAATAAATCATAGAGTGTGCAGGGAAAAAAGTTTTCCATTACCTAGGTTTTAAGCTTTTCTGTCTACTGTAAATTTCCTAGTGGTACTTCCCCAAGAGCTAAGCAGTTATGTGATGTTGTCCTCATTAAATTTATTTCCCTCAAATATAAAAAGAAAGCATGCAGATTGAAGCCTCATAATATCTCTTGAAAGTGAGGATTAAGCAACAATAGCAACAACAACAAGATTTTCTAAGACTGAAATTCAAATAGTGTGTGTGTTCCCATTGCAAAAGAAGAGCACTGATGTCATTAGTGGAACTTGGGGATTGATTTATTTTTATTGGAACTGAGAGAATGTATACATGCAATGAAGGAAAAGAATTTGTCTCTTCCATCAATTTAAAGGAGACTGGATTTAACTCTTTAAATTGATTGCACGCTTTAAAAAAATTTTTTATATATATATTCCAGTAAAAGTATTGATCAGGAGAAAGTTGAGGGCTCCCCCCCATTTTACAATATGCTTTATAACACCAAGTGCTAAAAGTACTATTTTAATACAAACTGAGTCACAAAGGGCAAACATTATTGCTAACATAACTGCCATGGTGTTGTTTTTCAGGCTACTGGAAAGGAAATAGGCAAGGTCTCAGCCTGAGCACCAAGATTAAATTTGCCATTATATGTTCCATGTGGCCAAGATAGCACCTCATAGTTTTGACAGCTTTTATTTTACATCAAGCCATGACCTGTTTGTCCCTTTAATATGAAAGCAAGGATCAAGTCACTACTCTTAAAGCTTTGTGAATGCATCTTACTTAGGCAAAACATTGACAGACAATATCTCTTTTTATGATACCAATATGACATATCACTTATTTAGTTGTGTCAGCCTCTGTAGGGAGAGTTGCAGTATGACAGTGAAAAATGTCTCTCATTCTGCAGTCAGTGTTCATACAATCATGACATGTCATTTTAGTCTGCTGTGTGTCCACATTCAGATTTTGGAAAGATACATTATCTTGAATCCTATTACTTTTCAGTCATGATATGTGTGATGCTTCCAACTCCCTCCTCCACCTGATGTGCACCCAAACATTTACCAAAGCATTTCCCATGGTCCCCCAGCACCTAGGATCAGATAGTGAGAAGGTACAGAGGAAAGGGAGAATGGGCATGCCACACAAATTCTAAGAAGGTAAACCACATTAAAATCACACTTGTGTCTTCAACCACATTTCTCTAATGCCCTAATTTCAGATATATCCAGGATCGAGAATACTACATGGCCCAGCAACCAGTCTCTGAGGCTGGCTTGAAAAACTGCAGTATCTCTTTGGACAAGAAGCTACAAGCCACTTGCATTCTGGTGTCTTGGCAATTATTGCCAGCACTCTCATTAATTGTAGCAAGCTTTCCAGCTTGCTGTACCGTGTAATATCCTTAATCTGAGATATGCCTGAATCTGAGGTATGCTTGAAATGTGCCTCAAATTTACATGGGAGCACCTACCTGTACTGATACTGGGAAAGCGCCAACAAAGCAAAAGTTTGGCACTCCCCTTCATTAAAATGGTGCTGTACATTCACGTGTGTGCGTGTGTGTGTGAAGGAGAGAAAGAGTGAGAGAGAGAAACATATGTTCTCAGTTAATAGATGCTAGTAAACTCATTTTTGCCATGGCGTTATGGCATTTGTAGGAGAGATCAGCTAGTAAGGCAACAAAATACTGTTTTAATTCTTGGGTGCCCATGGAAAATTGCCACTCAAATATGATTGAGAATTTTATTTTTTTAACTCATTTTTCATAAGAATGTACCAAGCTGGCAAATTTTCTCATACTCAGAATCAAAAGAACTTGAGAGTAAACCAAAAAAAAAAAGGTAAGAGAAACTAAACTGACACAGTTATCACCCTCGTCTGAGGAATGATTTAAGTACATAAAACTTAAAAGTCTGGCTTTGAATCTCTGCTTGTTTAGATGTGTTTGTGTACTGAATTAGGGTTGCTAGCTCTTCTTTTGGATAGGGTCCTCTTCTACGGAACTACACACCAGACAAGTACAACAAAGGATGTAAAAGGATTTTTCTCCAAAGTAGCCTGGAGCTAAAATGTACATTATCCACTGAAGGAATGCTCTGTTGTCTATGGATGTAATTGGAACAAAGAAATTCATAAATATGTGCTGACTGGAATTTCTTTCAGAAACCATACAAAACCAATTCTAAAGCAATTGCACTGGCTGAAAATATGATACTTGAGGGAGCACTTCTCTCCATGTTTAACACGGCAAAAGTCTGAGAACTGCTGAAGGACTGTGTTTTCTGTATCCAGCAAGTGGAAGCAACATATTTTGTAAAGATGTGGAAGGGAGACTTCTTTGCTGTGATGCCTCAGTTGTGGAATGCCCTTCCCATGGAGGCCAATTGGCACTGAAACTGGCTTTGTGTCAGCACCAGCTTAAAACAAGTCTTTTTAATCAAAGTCATTGAGTTCTAATGATTTTGTTGAATGCAATAGAACTTTTAAAACAATTTTAATTTATTACATTTAATTTGTTACATTACATTAATTAAATTTATTAAGCTGTTTAAATTATGCTTCAAATATATCCCAAATTGTGTTAAATACATTTTATCTATATGTCACCATGACATATTTTGTGAAAATAGGGCAAGATACAGCTATTTTAATAAATACAGTAAACGCATTATCCCTCTAAGATTTATTTTGTAACATGTCACTTTGCTCTGAATTGCATAGAATTCTTCCTTAGACAAAGAATTACTGAAGTAGACATATTGCTGGGCATTACTTTAACAGAAAATTTTGTACCAGAAGTAGAAATAACATGGAAAGAATAGGGGTAGTTCCTATAACACATAAAAGAAGAGAAATTCAATTTGTTTCAGTTAACTGTTTTGATTCAAAGCTAACAATATGCACATGTGAAATGACACATGGCCTTCCATAACTAAACAAAAAATATTTTGAGCCTCCTATACATTATTTGAAGTTTTCTTCCAGACTGCACCCAGGATTTTTTTCCCTTCTTTTTCCAGCTTCCACTGTTGTTATGATTTCCATTTTGGTGATCAAACTTGTAGACTTATAGTTTTCCACAAGCTGGGATAAGCTGCTGAGGGAGGCTTATCAGCTGTCACCATTTCTCATTGTTTTGCTGCTTACATGTGCTCAGTAAAAGATCCTGTAGGTAACTGCTGTTTACCTTTCCCAGTGCATGTAGACACATCTGTTACAGCAGAATTGGCTACGGTAGAACTAAGTTCTTTCCCAAGTCAAACTTTACTGCATTGTTTACTATAGACATGCTACTGCAGCTTAACACTGAGGCCCTTTTCACACGGGGTAAAAAAAATGGTGTAGAGCGACCTCTAACAGAGGTCGTCTACATCATAGCGTGGATTGGGGCGGACTACTTTTGTGTAGTTCCACACCCCAATCCACGCCAGGGCAACCGGAAGTGCCGGCGCCGCGTGCTTTTTGAAAACCATTTTTCAAGTGGTTTTCAAAAAGCATGGGGCGTGCAGCCCCGTCCAGCCCCGTCGCAGTGCCCGTGTGGATTTGCGGACGCGCAAAAGGGCATCCCTGCAAATCCAGCGGGGGTGGGATTTCCAGCTGGCGAGCTTCTCTGATTGGTGGAGAGGCTCCGCCAGTCAAAACCCGCCATTTTGGACGCTGCTGAGCACCACGGACGCCGCTGGATGCTGCAAATGTGTGGAGCAGCGAAACGTGATGCTCTGCTCGGCGATGGAACAAGGTAAGCCCCGTTTTGGCGTGGCTTGCCCCATTCCACCGCCAGTGTGTGAAAAGGGCCTGAAAGTATATGCTTCTGCAGCTTTCTTTCACCACCCTTCCAGTATTGATACTACAAAACAAATCAAAACAAATGCCACTAGCTAGGTAGAAGACAAAGAAGAAAAGTGGAGGATGGGTAGGCAGAAGAAGAAGTCAAAAAAGAGCTTCAGTGTCAGAGGATTCCAAAAATGAGGTATGTCTATAATCCACTTGAACATTCATGTTCACATTTGGATTCTGGATCAGAAAATGTTGACAATTTTGACAAGTAGATAACTTAATTGAACCAAAGATCCACAATGACCCTTAGGACTTCTGTTCCGAGTGGTGAACTCTGTATATTGATTTTGGATGTGCTTATCTAAAATAGTAATTCCTGCAAGGAAGAATGAATAATTTTATCAATTTTCTCCCTGCTGCAGGACAATCTCTTAAAAAGAGATCAGTGTTATTTTCACAAGGAGCAAAATAGTGTGGAAATAGTTCATACTCCCCTCCCTGCAGATTCATCTTTTCATGCTCATTCATGGCCATGTAGTAGTCAGGGGGAAAACAGGACACAGCTCCACTGTGCTCCTGTGATTTGGGCATTCCTTAAACCAGTGACAGCTGGTTGCTTCTCTGTCCGTGGGGTGATAAATCTGCTCCAGGTTTTAGTGTGAATTTTGTTGGGAATGGCAACCTTTGTGTGCTCAGAATTCACTGCCTAGTTAAGTTGCATAATCTTCATAGATCTAGAGGCAAGGCCTAAACTAAACTTCCTGTTTGCTCATGTCCACTTCGTCCTACATGTAGGAACTCCTTTTGTTCTAAAAGAAGCTCTCTTTCTGTTTACTATCTTGTTTTCAGCCTCTTTCCTGAAAGTAGGTGCTCTGGGATGCTCTCAGACAGTTGCTTCCCTACAAGCATGTAATTGCTTATTTTCTTCTCACCTTTCTTCAGGAAGATGAACCTCTGTAGGTTATGCATATGTTACCCTGTTTACTGGGGGTCCCGGGAGGGACACCTATATGCACTCTCAATTAACTAAGTTTGGGGAAATTAGCTAGAACACAAGTTAGCAATGCGAGAGGCAGGGCAACGCAGTGAAATCTTTTACCCAATGTTTACAGGGTCAGGCCAAGCCAAGGAGCACACCAAAGTTTAAGAATAATTGAGATTTTTATTAAATACAGACAAACAGTGTATGCAACACAGATAACTATAGAAAATAAAGGTTGGAGTGGTATAGAGGAATCTTGAGAGGGATTGTTGAATTGGGTGATACGACACCTGTCCTAAAGCCCAGAGAGGTCAGAAGATTGAGTTCGTTGGTATGGAGTCTCAGTATGTGGGACTGAGGGGATAGCTCACCAAACAAAGTGGCAGCAAGACTGGATAGAAGTCCGGAGCAATCCGAGGAAGGTCTCGGAATCAGGGGTTTTTATAGGGAGAAATGTAACTGCAGGCTATTCCGTACTTGGGGAAAACAATGAGTTTCAGGCACGAGACAAAGCTTTGGAAAGGTCAAAATTTAGCATGATTGAGTTAGGTCCGAATTGACAAAGAGGTAGACAGTATGCAAATACTCAGTGCTTGACATTTGAGTATTCAGCTTGCCAAGTTGCCTGCTCGGGGCAGGGAGTCCTTTGAAAACAGCGCGCATACATAATGAGAGCGTTTGCAGAGAGTTCTCCTAAAGTGGCGATCTGGCTATTTCTGGCCTGCCTGTATTGTGTTGGGATATTGTAGCGTTTGATGGCCGAGCCTAGTTCTGTGCTTGTCTGGGGGCCTCACAAACACGTGGAGAGGGATGGTGGAAGAGAGACAAATTATTGATATCAAAATGGTATCTACAGCCTCAAATCCGGGCTAGGAAGTGCAGTAACACATAGGTCTCTGTAAGTAAACATTTATATACTTTTAAACAAACTATTTTTGTGTTTACTTCTGAGCTAGAGTTAAGTGTGTTTGGGGAAGACAAAAGGTGGGACTGGTAAGCTGTTCATCTTCTGTCTGTGCATTACCAAATGCTCTGCTAAATGGGAGAAATTCAGCAAATCTCTCTCAATTTCCAATAAATTTTACAAGAACTATCTTTGGTACCTATTTGGGGGATTTTTGTTGTGTGCTTTCAAGTTGTTTCCAACTTATGACAATCCTAAGGTGAATTTATCATGGGGTTTTCTTGGCAAGATTTGCTCAGAGGTGATTTGAGTTTGCCTTCCTCTTTGGCTGAGAGAATGTGACTTGCCCAAGATTACCCAGCGGGTTTCCATGGCCAAGAGGAGATTCAACACCTTGTTCCCAGAGTCATAGTCCAATGCTGTTATCACTATACCACACTGAGTCTCAGTTTGGAGGATAAGACTTAGTAAACTGGATATGTCCTACAGACTAAAACATGGAACAGAATCACCACTCCATGACAGAGATGTACAGTGCTGAAACCAAATAGTGAAAACTGGTGCACTCAGGGTAAATGGAAGTATGAAAAACAGATAGGGCAGGGTGGCATGGAGGAAAGCTCTCTCAAACACAATCAGCACAAGAATATCAAAGAACACCCAGCATGGTAAATTATCCTCACATACTCCCTGAAGCAAGGGAGGTTTTGCAAAGCACTGACCACACAGCATTTGAATGAAAAGCCCTGGTCAGAAAATAATGAACTAAGGAGATAGGATGTATATAAGTGAGCCTCTTGGTGCTGAAATTTTGCATCCAGACTGTGCTATGCTTGACAGTTTCTTTATTTTCCTGGTAGGCCAAGCTTAACTTTGCCTATTAATGCCACTATGAAAATATTAATTTTTAAAGGTCAAAGCAGGAATGCTATAGCTTTATCTGCCACTGGGCAATTGTAATGGAGTAAAATGTGTAAGGACTTTCAACACACACTATTGTCAAAGTTCCCTTTGGACAATTAACATAGGATGGTCAAGGCCTTTATGCTTCCATTATATCTTTAACCGGAGAATCACTTCAGTTTGGCTTAGTCTAGTCCCGTGCCAGAAGGTGATTCTGTCAGGTCTGGCTGGAGATGCAGAATATATGTGTAAGATGCGTAAATAATTTTTTTTGTTTCTGTTTCACCTAACTAATCCGGTTTTATCATACATTACGTAGAGAGTTCTTAGGGTCAGAATATAAACTAGAGACAGACAGAGAGAAACAGAAAATTTACTTTCCTCTTTTCCTCACCATATCTCAAGGCAGCTAAAGACAATCATTGTAATAAGGAAAAACATTACCCCACCCCACGTGATAGCAATAAAATAACAACAGTAACAGTAGCAACAACAACAACAAAGAATAAAAGCAGATACTTAAATGAATGACAGTAAGGTAGCTTCCAGCACTTAACACAGGGGCCACCTCTGGCATCAGACAGCATGAAATTCTTGACTCTGGCAACAAATGAAAAGTGTGGAGGTAGTAATGGTAGCATTCCTTTCCCCTATATTTGAGGAAAGAACTGTGTGTTTCTGGCAGCTGTCTGCTGCTCTTAGGTCTGGTGGAAGATGCTGTCACATTGACAGTGTTTTTCAGCTGTTAGTCTGGTTGGCTTCTGTAGGTAAAATGCAGGGAGGATCATTTTGTTTTCCTCTTCAGGCAGAAAATTCCTTTGGCTGGCTCTGATTATCACGTACTTTTAAAAAGATGTAAATAGTAGATCCGGGAAGACCAGACCAGCATATGATTGGAGGGGGTTGTGAAGAATTTCCATCTTGATCCTGGTGAAAATTGTCTCTTCCAAGCTGCTCTTTGTACTTTTAAAATATGTGTGTGCTAATTGCCTTTGTTGGGTCAAATTCAGGCTTAGCAATACATATACTAGATCCAATAACATATGACTTTATTGACTCTGGATTGAAATTAAATTTTGATGGGTTTTCTGTCTTTTATTTGTTGACCTAATCAAATTATTGTCAAAATGTAGGCTTTGGTTTAACTGGGTATACCTTTTAGTGGGTTTGCATTTGGACCCTTTGGATTTATGATGTGGTCAACATCACATTTAGTTTATCCCTTATATTACTCATTCCTTATCTTTAGATTAAGAATCACATGTCCCTTCAGATTCTATTGTACCGCAAATCCCAGCAGCCATGAGCAGCATAGCCAATGCCAAGGAAGGCTATGAGTCACACACTTCCATTTAGCCAAAAGTATCTGGAGGACTGCATGATCCCTACCAGCTTTAAAGATACAGTGTTTTCATTTCTGGCATCATTTACTTATTTGACTCAAAAGAAAGTTCTGAGAACCTATTATGGATAGAGAAGTTAGTATGGACAAGTATTTATTTGTCTGTTTTATTGCCCATGTTTCTCCCAAAATGGTACTCAAGGTGGATTTAGGTTTTTCCTCCTACTGTCATGATCTAGTTTAGGCTGTGGGGCACACCTACAACTTACATTGCTTTATGGTGATCCATTTGTCTGAGTAGATCACTTTTGGATAATGTTATTTACAGGTGTGGAAGCCACAACCAGGCTCAGGTTCCCAAAACCTGATCAAAATTGAGGTTCAGATGATCACGTACGTTCTTTTTTAAAAAAAGTAAATATCAGATGTAGGAGGCTCTGACCAGCAAAGGCCTATAGGAGAATGTGAATATCCATAATCCCCAAATTGGGAAAATTTGAGGATGTTGCTTCCCCAACTAAGAGTTTTGCCCGCTTTGTGAAATTTTCTCCAAATTTCTAGCAATTCAGAGAATTAAACATTGACAGCTGTCTACATCTATAACTCTTAGACTGTTGTGTTTGCATTCATTTGGAAACTTTTCCTTCCTCTTTTAACTGAATGCCCAAACTACATTACTAAATGCTCAACAGCGATAGCATTAAATTGTTGCAATGCTGGAAATTTGGGAACTGAAGGAAAATTTTATTTGGATTCTTATAAGGGGACAATGACTTCATTTTGTCCCCTGGCCAATAACTGTAACCCTGTCCTCCATTTAGCATAACCAGATATTTTGTCATGATTAAAGGCCCCTATCCTGACATATTGCTTCTGATAAAATATTCCTGATTAAGGAACAAAGACACTGATACACTGGAGAACAAACTAAAGCTTTTTTTAAACATAGGAACTCCATTCTAAGTTACTCAGGGTGGTGATCTAATCTAGGAAGACCTGAGCTACAACAGGCAGGAAGAGAAGTGGGAAAATATCCCTAAGAATCTCAGGTGATGTCACAGAAGGGTCAGGATAAGTAGATCAGAAGACTTTACACTTTGGGTCATTCAAACTGTCTAAGCATACTACTACTGCTCTTTCTGAGGCATTCTTGACTATTCAGTGCTAAGTGTTGTTGCACTTCCAACAGTCTCCAGTCTGGAATGGCATGTCTGCCCTTGATTTTGAATACAAAAGGGAGGAAAGAGAAGACTGTCACTTGTTTAAAGTAACATGTAACTTGATCCATAGAAGTCTACTTGTGCTCACACACAGCTGGGTTATTCTAATTTCTTGCCAGTTTATTCCACACTCCTGCAAGCAAGCTGTAATCAAAGTTTTCCAATGTTTTTTAAAAGGTATAGCGAATAATTTGGTAAGGCCAATATTTAATGTCAGTGGTAATCTTAAGGTGAATAAGAAGTTTAATTTCAATTCAAGTTAATACTCCTTGATATTATAGTATAGTTTATTGTATCCTTTTTACTCCTTGAAAGAATTAAATGTTATTGATACATCCCCTCCTTTTGCTGCAAATTGCCATTAGGCTACTCTGTTTGAGGGCTTCTTCCACGTAATACACATTTAACCCCAAATGATCTTTTAGAAAGTACAAGATTGAGGCTGGATTGCATTACCAATTAAATTATTCTAACTTTTTGTAAATCAGCACTTCACAAGCTGTTGATTGTGTGATGCAGACCTACAAAGTAAGGCATAATTTTTAGACACCACCAGAATTTGCATTCATTACTACTGCAGGGTTAATCAAGCACCTCCCAATTAAAACCACTTCAAGTGCCTTTTTTCATTAACCATGGTTTCACTGCATAGGGCAGATAATAAAATTATTATACCTTTTTTACTCACTGAGCACCAGTCTTATGGAAGGCACTTAAGAAAACAAAATGAAGGTGGTGCGTGTGTGTGTAAGGCAAGATATTTATGATTGCAGAGACTAATCACCTTAAAAAAATGTTGTTCAGAGAGAAAAAGGTTTTGATGTTAGGCATTTTTAATGGTAAGAAATTACAAATCCTATGATCACAATTACAATTCCCAGTGTTGGCAAAAGATAAACAATCTGTCTTCTTATAGTAATGCTACCATTCTGTCCCACCCTTTATTGCTTCCAGACTAGATCAGGACAGGACACAACAGGAGGGGATCCATCTGGTCTAGCATTCCAACAGCATCCATCTTTTACAGATCCCAAAGCAGGACATAAACATGGCAAGATTTCTGTATTTTATGTCGACAGTGTGTAATAATAATCAGACATAAACTCCTAGTATTCTGAGATTCCAGTTTGGTAAGGCAGATGGTAACTGCTGAGATATTTCGTTGAGGGAAAAAAAAAAAGCTCTTATTTTTATTCTCATTTTTTTTAAAAAAAAAATTTCAAGCCCCCTTCATGACATTGCTGGTGCTGCCCTGGGCATCACATGACTTCCAAAGCTCCTCCCTCATATATTTGCTAATCTATTTATTACTTTTCTAGCACATCTTCCTTCTATATTGTTTAGGGGGTATAAAAGGAACTTGTCATTTCAGACACTCCTTTCCTCTGGCCAACTTTTGCCTCCACCTGTCATGCCCTGCCTTAGAGACTGGCAGCGAGGAGGAGGAGGATTCTGACTCCAAGGCAGAGGCTTCCCCAGAGGCTGAAGCATCCCCAGAAGCTCATCCAGAGGGAGATAATACACAAAAACAACAGCGCCTGAGCCAGGGGAACAAATAGAGGAAGACATAGCTGACAAACCTACCTCACAGCAGAGAAGCCGTGAAAGGGAGGGCTTGCGTCGCTCGGCCCATTTAAGTAGTAAGCGAGCCCTAATGAGGGAACACCTGTGGTGATAGCAGCTATAGATAAACAAGGGCTCCAGCTGACCTTTCCTCCCAGGGTCAGCAACTGGTCTCTTTGGCCCTGAAACCCTGTGCTGTGCTCTTGGATCTGATTGTCTTTGAACTCTGCCTGCTTGGACTACAGTTTGGATTTGCCTCTTCAGATTTATTTGCTTTAGGCTACCTTTCTGTTTGGACATTCTTTGACTCTTGCCTCATCAGTAGGAAATGTGCTGCTTGAGATTTACTGCCCGACTGCCATGGACACACCACCCAAGAACCCAGTTGCGTAGGGATGTGGGGGTGGGGGGTCAATTTGCCCCTGGCAGCAGTGTTTTTGGGGTGTCCCAGCCTGTAGCCATGTCCCTGCATTGCAGCCACACATCCTGCACAGAGGCCACACCCCTCATACCATAGTCCCAGTCCCTTCCCACCCCCTCTCCACACACTCCAAGCTCCACCACTGCGAGTACCACAAAGCAGCTGACCACAAAAATGGTTAAAATAATGTAAAATTCAAAGAAAAGAAAGGGAAGAGCCAAGCTATAAAGTGACATCCCTCTGCATGAAGTTGAGGAACTCTTTTTCTCAAGATAACTGTGCTAGCAAATCTAAATGCACAAGTAAAGAATCACTTATTTGGAGGCCCAGTAATTTACTCATGTATGATTGGCAATACATTTTTGTACTTCATTGCTTCTCTCTGTCAAGGATGTAATGCAAAGACAGTTGTTAACAATTTCCATCAAAGTCTAACATTCTGAATCATAACGGTAGATACTACTTGGAGGCAAAGAAGATGAAATATTATCATGCTAATGTCTTTGCACATATGATGCATTTCTGTTAGAATATATCCTCCTCCAAAAATAAATAAATCTAATCTAATAAAAGGGACAAAAACATCACTGTCATAATATAACTGAGTCTTTTCATGCATAAAAGCCACAAGTAGGAACTGTGTAAAATTCATTGGTTTTACTTATCAGGAGTGAAAGAATTAGCTTTGGTCTTGATTCAAATAGATTTGTATCTTCTGAGTCTTGTTCTTTGGTATGAAATTACTCAAGCTCATAGCCTCAAAGTGAAAATCAACCAACAAAAGTCCATTTGTTCTCTTTTGGCACCATAAATATACATAACTGCCTATCCAGATGAGTTCTACACAAACCTATTAGGAATGTGCTTCAGAATCAAACATGGCTCATTTGGATAGATGCAGAAGAAATCCATTTTGGACTTTTATAAAGTAGGTTGAATCCTAATCTGAACACTTTTAAAAATTAATTATCAGTTTAGACCCAGATGGACACTGTGACCCAGATGGCATTGGGGGGAAAAAAACCCTCAAGTTCTCTGTGTAAGGAAAAGACAAGATTGCACAGAAACAGGAAAGTGAAGGTAAGATCCAAATTTGTGATTAGCTGGCCTAACATCTAATCATAGTGACTCAACATACCAGCCTTCTCCATTCCCGGTGCTCCAGAGTTTAAAGGAATGTATCACAAGATGGTTCCAGCTTTTAGTGTTTTTCCTAGTTCTCTTTCCCAAGATAAGGAAAGTTTTGGCATCAGAGTATAGCAATGGGTCCTTACCTAGAAAATGTTGAACATTCTGGACTTCCATTTCAATTGCCAGGAAAAAAAAATGGATTCTAATTGCAAGAGAAAAGATTACAACTAAACATGAAGGACTTGCATCAGTTGTAAGAGCTGCTTGAGAGTGGAATAGATATTTTGGAATGAAGGGGAGTTCTCAAGTTATCTCTGTCTGGGACTACTTCTTTTTATTGTCAAATGTATCCACTTGTTGATTGTCACTTCATGTTTCATTGCATGATGTCCTTGACTAATAAATTTCCTTAATATTTTCTAGGAGATTTTTTTTTTTCAGGACGAGTTTAAAGAATTTAGAAGGCTTCTTCCTGTACAAGACTCAAAGAGCCATAAGACTGAAAGTGGCCAATAATATGACTCTGCCTTCCTTGGCAACATTTTTTTAAATAGGAAGAAGCCATTTTATTTTTTGCTTTTTATTTTTTGCTTTCTCGGCATGAGAGGAAAAATGCACTGTTTGTGACTTCTGAAAGCTGCTTTTCATTCACCAAGATTCAATTCCTGTCTCAGGGATGAGAGAGAGAAATGGCCTGTGCTCCTGCTATATCCTTATTCCTGCTGGATTGCTCTGCTTTGTAAAAGTCTTCCATGCCCTTTTCAACAGATATGGGATCACCTTGAATGTTAAGACTGAAAAAAAAAACATGCATGTGATAATTTGTTCAGTAAAGGTCAAGCTTAACTCCATCTCTTTGTCAGAACAATAGATCTTTCAGCTTTCTGACTTGCTGTTGTTGTTTGATTATGAGGCCCTTGTCCTTTTTAAAATAAATCATATTATTGTAAGCTGTGTTTGCAACCTTGTTTGCTTCCTCGCACCCATGCACAGCTATAAAACAGTTGTGAGATTTAGCGCTCATTCACAAATTATCCCTTAATAGGACAATTACCATAAAGGTAGGAGCAAAACATCTTGAACTGTCTCTGCCCTCTGCCACAAAGACCTGGTCGGTTGGGTTTGTTGGACATGGTGGCCCAGGTATACCTGCTTTAACCTGATGATTTTTTTTGCTGCATTACTTTTAAAAAGTATAATTAAAATAAACCCTTCACCTTGGATATCATGGTGTCATTTTCTAAAATGTGACAGCAATTGGTTACATAACACTGTTTGATTGATGTGTCCTGAAGCCAAGCTACTTCTTTCAAAGAGTGAAAAGATAAAACCTAAAATATAAGGGAGCACTACCCACGCAGCATAGTTTGAGAAATCTGAATTATGGACAGATGGTGACAGGTAAGAGATATCACAGGGCTTTGAACTCCACAGAGACTGGTAGTCCTATCTTGCTAAGATTTTGCAGCGTAGGCCTAGTCAGTCACAGTGAGGCATCTCCTGACATTGACATGTACTAAAAGATATGGGGAAAGGAATTGCCCTAATGATCTTGAATATCACCACACTGGAGTGAGAGCTAGAGATGAGTAGCAATGGTCCATGTCTGGGATCTCATTAGAAATCTTAAGTATTTTTTTTTAATGTCACCACTCACAAAAGAGCAATTACTGTCCAACATAACTTAACATCTCCACAAAGAATTTATAGCTGAACCATTCAAATGTCTTGGCAACTTTTATCATCTAGCTAAAGAATGCAGAGAGTGTCAAGTGTGGGCACAGTACTGAAGAGTAAGGATATTGATTACTTCTGCACTATCGTATACTGACAGTCAAAAGATGATGAATGGCTCTTTGTCTAGAAATCAAGTAAAGGGGGCAATGTGAGGTTTTAGTTTCCTCATGAGTATCCGATTATGAAAACTGTTGGGCAGACTGACATTCCCAACAATTAAAGCTTATGTTTCTACTTATTTTTTTTCATGATAATGTTAATGCAAACAATCGAAGATGCAGTCTAAGAATCCTTGAAAGGGGGTACTCACCCTTATTGGACGGAAGGTTTTATTTTCCTTTCCAGGAACCACAGATAAGTTGAGCACACCTTTGGGTGTTGAATGGAAAGGCTGAAGCCAGGATGTGGCTTTTGAAGTGGAAATGGTAATCTGCTTTATATAGAATGTTGCATCTTTGAAGAGATCCAGTTCTTCTGAGAGTATGAGAAACATGTAGTAGTACATTAGGAGAGGGAGGGAGGGCCTTATTTATTCATAAAAGTTCCCCGGCAAGTAATTCCTTTCCCCAACCAATACACATGCATTGCTGATTCAGGTCCTGCCACTTTGTGAACATATAAGCTGAAGGAGAATAAGACCCTATGCATGCATGGATTAGATAACCACATTGCTCTTTTTATTATGAGGGAAAAAAGGAGAAAACCATTAAACAACCCACCTTCCCACATTCTGTCTCCATAGTCTGAGGAACAGAATGTCAGTGAAAGAAAAAATCTCTTATTAGATTTAGAGAGCAGACTCTCTCTCTCTCTCTGCGCAAATACACATCCTTTTTCTTAAAAATTCTTTGGATTCTTGAAATTTTAGTTTAATAGACAATAAAAATGTCTGTATCCTTAAGAAGCATAAAGCTCATCCCGGTTGTCACAATTTGAGATGTTAAGCCATATATTATCAGAGAATGTCGGTTTGCCACAGCACAGCTTTGGCTCATCTTCGTCTTTCATTTAGCAGCCACCCAGCAACAACTGAAAAGCCAAGACAGTTGTGTTTCCAGGACTAGTTGCTACTTTCTTTTGATCAAGAGATCTTCCTGTCCTCTTTGCCTCAGGGTGAGAAACTTTTGCAAGTGCAAAATACAGAAGTCCCTCAACTCATAGCACAACCAAGAGAACGTACCATGTGTCAGCTGGCTATTGAAAACCTCGAGTTCCTTATGTAACCTTCTAATTAATATGGAAACAAAGCCACTGAAAGGCAGGACACTGTCAACTGAGAAATCTCTAGACAATTACCCTCTCTTTTGTTCACCTAGAAATTTTTCTTTCAATTGCGTCTCCAGGTTTTGTTGGCTCCCCCAAGTGTAATTGCTGTTGGCACCCTATACTTTAAGCCATTTCAAGAAAGCAGACTTGTTGCCAAATATTCAGTTTGACCATTAGTACACCTCATCTCAACAGCTCCTCACCTAACTATCCTTTTTTTTGTTAAAGTCTTGCTATAACCAAGGGACCTCTGCTCTTCCTGCCTTCTCTAGCATAATGCTGAGAAAACTTTTACTTCCTTTTTGTTTCAGACAGAAAGAAGAATTGAATTTTAGGTGATAATAATATCTTACTTGTCCTCAGTTCTCCTAATTTCTCCTCTCTTACTAGCTCTGTTGGGTTCTTATATCTGCATAAGGAATTACAAAAGCAATTCTCAGGACTGAACCTGAGAACCTGACTCTCACTTCGTTTTACCTGCTCCACCTCTGACTTTCCTTTCCCATGCACATCTGAGTACTACAGCATTTGTGATCATGGGTTTTTTTCATAAGTTTTTTTCCATATGTTTAGCTGAACACACAATAAGCCTTTAGTAGCTTTATAAAGCATTAAAGAGTGACTAGGCCCTGTATTCATAATGGTAATTCCAAAAGTGCTGTGAGGATGGAGAGTGGAAGTGGAAATCAGCATTAGAATTGATTTCATATTTGTACTCATGATATACTACTAGCTGTATCACTGAATGTAGCACAATAACGCACCAAGCATATAAAATTAATGTGTCATAAATATCCAGTGGTATTTAAGTTATTGAGGGGCTCAAAAAGAGAATTAAAGATAAACCTTTATAGTCTCAGTATATCCCTAAGCATAAAACTGGAAGGGAGTGGATGTGATTTGATTGTAGTGCCTGAAGTGACAATTACTTCAAAGCACTTCCACAGGAAGGGAATAGATGGATGGAGCACTTTCCTTCACCCCTATTATTTAGTACACACATTTTCCTTGTTAGGATTAAGCTGAAACATCAACCAAATTAGAATGACCACATTTTTGCTTCATTCCTAGACCATTTCCACACCTTACTGGTTCCTGTTGTGGTCCCAGTGTCATCCTGGCAGTGCCTTTGCCAGGAAGGGAGCGGGACATGAATGCTCCCCTCCACACCCACCCAGCCGCCTGCAGATGGGAATGTGTATGACACACTCCTTCCATCCACAGTGCAGCTGACCTCTGTCCTGTGCTGCACTGGGGAAGGAAATATGTAGATCATGTTTCTGCCTGTTCCACATGGCTGGCAGTAACAAGAGCATCACACAATCATAGGCGCTTAATGGATTTTTTTTTCTCTTAAGCAAATATCCTGCAATCACAACAGGTGGGGACACATTGGCTATGGGACCATGATGATGTCAAGCAAAAGCTCAACTCATGGACCGCTAACAACGCATATCCCACACAGGACAGCGATGCCATGTAGAAATGGCCTTAGTTCAAAAGCAAGTCTGTCCTCTACTGAAAAACAAGAGACACGAAAGCCTCTTTTAACTAATTGACAAATGATTTGCTAAGCTAATATTACGTGTGCTTTGATGTTACTAGAAAATTTACCCAGGATTATTTGTTAGAAGCTGATTATTTTCCTTATCAACTGAATGAAACAAAAGTTTGTACCTATAATCCTTGGAATCCATTTCACACTCAAGTTCCATGCAGAGTGGATCAAACTCAACATTTTAGGGGAAGGGGAGCTCAAGTTTGCTATTTGATGCTCAGCTTGCAAGAAGATATTCAATATGTCAACCTAAGTCTTTGAATTCTACTGTTAATCCCTATAGGGTTTACATACATGATGATTCACCATTCAGCAATGGATTAAGTGGGTCTGTTCTATGTGGAACAATCAGTTGGATTCAGGCCTAGATATCAAGGTTGCCTAAAACTGGTACATAATTTTTTTTCATCGTACCGCACTGACCTTTTTTTTTTTTTTTAGGATCACATCCACCCATTCTCAATAGTAGTTTTACAAGAATGTGTGCACAAACTAGGAACAAATTTTGTTTTGTATATTCAGATTGTCAGTTATTTAAATATTGAAAAGACTACATCCAAGAAGAAGAAGAAGAAAGGAAAGAACCTAGTCCAGATTTCTTTTGACAATTATATCAAGAGAAGCTAGATGGTGCCAAGTTTTAGTTTTCGTTCGCTAATTCTCAATTGTATTTTGCAGGCATTGGTTTGCTGACAACCATCTGTTTCAGCTAAATTTCTTCCTCAAAGTCAGCCTAGAGGAAATTAAAATACTGAGATCAGATATTTGCAAAATGCAAAAGAAGTGAAAAAGGAGGTTGCTTGAGGTGTGAATAGCTTTTGTGTTAAAATAACATTAAAATTAGTTTTACAGTGGGTTCAGTGGTTTATGTTTCAGCAGTTCCATCAGACAAAACCACTCTATTATCTTTCCATTGGGTTCATGAAGCCAGTGCTCTTTAATACATTCTGGAATTTAAACAATGTTGTCGTCCTTTAGTAATGCTTATGTCATGCTAGCTTATAAATGGTCAATATACTGCAACAGACTTCCTCTTGCATTTTGATTTCTTGCAAACACTATTCATATATCAGCTAGGTTAAATCTTGTTGAGTCCAGGGGAATTCTTAAGTGGGAGTACATACACTAATATCTTCCCTTAAAACAAGGGTTGGCAGCAGGCAGCCTATCCATTTAAGCAGCCCCATAAGGATGCTATATCCTCTTGTGCTCTGGAATTTGAATATCAAATATAAACTAATGAACCCCCTCCCAAAAATATATGAAAAGAAAAACCTCTTCTGTGCTTGTTGATTCCATACATGGGAGACAGATGGTGCTTACTTTCCTTCTCTTTTTTTTAAAAAATGGTGCTGCTTCAGACCTTTTCTTCATCCCAGGCATAGAAAGATAAACTATAGCTACTCACTAGTGAAGAATATGCTTTCCTTTCTTTATTGTTTTAGAGAATAGTTAGGAGTGGAAACTGGTTTTAGTATTAAACTTAGCAATATTTAAATATTAGCTCAAAGTAAGCCTTGAAAATTCTTTTAATCTATTTAAAAGTTAGAGAAATCTCAAATACACATCACAGGCCCTTTTCGCACCTTACCTTTTCCCGCTGCTGGGTTGGGGTTCTCATTCAAGAAGGCTTGGAAGGAACGTTGCCACTTCCCTGCTGCTTTGGTTCTGCAGCTCCTTCCTCCTCGTGCGAGTGCCCCGCCTCTTCCATTCGCAGTGCAGCCTGGGACCTCCCAGGCTGCACTGAGGAGAGGATGCATGACTGGCCCAGCTCCTGAGGCACCGCACACCAGGTAAGTGTGCGCAGGACCCCGGAGCAATACGCGATTGTGCAGCATTTTCAGCTTTGAGCCGAAAATGAAAAGGTACATGCGTGGTCCACGTCAGACCCTTGAGCATCGCGTAAATGTGAGTGCATCATGCAGAACCTCAAGGGGCCCTTTCGCTTCAAAAATGCCATGCGAAAAGGGCCACAGTCACAGACATATCTACTCAGAAGTAAGTACCATTGCTTTTCATTGGAGTGACTGGATTGCAGCCATTTCATTGGAGTGACTGAATTGCAGCCACAAGGACATTTATGACCAGGAGGGAAAAGGAGAAGAAAAAGGAGGAGAAGGAATCTAGCAGTATCTTTAAGACTAATGGGTTTCTTTTATGCAAACCCTGCATCTGACAAAGTGGACTGAAATCCATGAATTTTCCAAAACCTTTGAGGGCTGCACCAGCCCTTCAATATGTAACTGGAAAGCTTTCAAATATCACTTGCAGTTCAGAAACAAACAAATAGACAAACAAAAAACATTTCCATTTAAAAGAAGACCAGCAATTTTGCCTGCAGTAAAAAGTTTTGCTGCTTCTTATTTTGAGGGAAGGGAATGGTGTGGTGGAATCACCCAATTGTGTGGAAATGTTTTTTTATTCCTTTCAGGGGATTCTTCAGGTCACAGAAACTGGCTTGGAGGCCATATGGTTCACATCCATCTACTAGGGTCATGTATACTTTTGATAAATTGGTTTTTAAATCTCACTTTCTTTCTCTCCCTCTCTCTCTTTTAAAAAATATACAAGTTACAGTGGGAACCTATGAAAGTTTATTCAGAAACAAGTCCCACTGTGTTCAATGAGGCTTACTCCCAGAAACATATGCATCATATTGCCACTTTGGTTTGTGAAAACTGGCCTTGCTCAATGTACTGCAGACTTTAAGATAGGATGTTAAGTATTTTTTTTAAAAAAAAATCACTGTGAACTATGCAAGTATATGGCTATTTCACTTAAAAGTGTCATTGAAAAAAACAGGAGTGCCTAAAGCCTCATGGAATACATTAAATGAGTATATTCTGGAACGCAGAACAGCTGAGGGATGTTTGTACTTTCAGAACCAGTATGCTTGGCTGGGCTAGGAACTGGCTATGCTGAGTTTAGTTACAATTTATGTGATAGGCACTGACAAAGGTAACACACTTTCCTTCAGATGCAATTCCAAATCTGGAAAATAAAAGGACTAACACTGATCCATCTTAGAATATTTCTGTGTGGACAGAGTACATAAAGATTGTAAAATATATTGCATTTTAATCAAAATAAATGTTATGATCATAATCACCATGACACCATCATGTGCTTCCACTGGATCACAACAAAACTGGTACCTATTCTTTCCTGCATCCCTCCTCCCCTCTGTCCTAACATCCCATTCTGAAGAGCTGAAAACCTCTATGAAATAGATAATTGGCATTACAAAAGGGCAAGAAATTTCTATTTATGCTGGCATTGGATGAGAAATGTGTCTAGGGTGGGGCAAGTAGGGTATATGCCCTGGACACATAAGACAGGCATAAGACAGTAGGGGCACAACTGCCATGCTTGCCTTAGGCACTGCTTATGCTAGATATGCCAGTGCATTGAATATTAAAGTGTATTGCTGGATCTGGGGGTGTGTCCATAGTAAATATTTGTAAAAGTCTGTGTAACTCGATTAGGTTTGATGGCAGTCTTTCAATAATGGGAAAAATATATCACATAGACATGAAATAGTTCTTATTTCTAATTCTATGTTAGGTTTTCTTTTTTGAGCACAAGTTTTCTCTGTCCCATAACAGCATCAGTTTGCAAGTCCACATGGGCACCTGTATCTATTTTCATGAACGTGAACACATCTGTACAATTTTGTGTGCAATTTCCCCTAATATGCCAATTTTCTCCCTAATATACTGTATGCCTGTTTGTGTGCTATTTCCCCTAATTTTTGTATGAAATATTCCTTCAGGTGTCTACTTTCTAGTGAGAAACTTACCTTACCAAATAAGGAAGAATGAGAAAATCAAATCCAGGATAATTGCATTCTGCTTTGTGCATCATTTTGGATAGTGCCAATTAGATTGATTCATATTAGCATGTGAACCAAATGAATTTCTCTTGAGGGCCACACAAACAGGAGATGCACTTTCCCCATGATTCAGTACCAGTTATTATAAAGTCATAATCAGACAGCCTTTGAATAGGTTCCCTGTGCCCTCAAGCACAGCATTTTTCACCTCAGGGCTGCAAATTTGCTGGCTTCTAATCTATAGCACAGCACTGTCTAGGTAGCCAATCTCTACCGTTATTAGCTCTTCCCCTCTCTGATTTTCTGCTTTCCTCCTGTTGCTGACTTCCTCAATTTTTAATCTCAATACCACAAAAACATGACACTGATGAAGCACTTGCATCCTACATGATGATCCATCCTTCTTCAGTTCTTTCTGATATTCCACCCCATAGGGCATGACTAAGAGACATAGTTTCTAAGAACTTTGGGAAATCCATGCTTCTGCCAGACTCAGTGACAGTGAACCAGGGAAGATATGGATCATGCCAGTCACATCTTATCAAATGTGTTTACCAACAACATGGAAAGTGTGACACAAACATGCATTACAAATCCAAGTAGCAAATTATGTGTCTCTGGCAGTTGTGGATTGCTTGTCATATTTCAGTGTGATGTGTCCTAATTAGCTCCTACCTGTATCTTGTATGTATACAAAAATATAGACATTCTATTTATGTTATCCCTGCTATACCAACAGGATACGAAATGCTAATGCCTCTGTTTCTAATGTATACTTATGTCAGATACTAGCTTGACTCAGATGGTCCCAAGCGCTTATTAAATCTATTTTTCCTATAAATTCGCATGAGTACATTAATGCATGCTTCTGGATAATAGCAAGAGGAACATGTTTCTAAGACAACTGCTTTTTGATTTACCAGCTTGCAGGACAGAAGAACAAAAGATCCACATACACAGTCTTCTTTTTAAAACTGTCAAAACACAAAAGTTATTTCAGCAAAGATAATTTTTATTTATTTATTTATTTAATATAATCTTGCATGACAGGTGGCATCTTACATAGGCAAGCAACAGCATCTCCCATATCATATATATTTTAGATCGATGGTTTTCACATTTCCCATCTTGAAATAATTTCATAATATCAGCCTGTCTGCTGAATAACCCAATGTAGTGTATTCTGGAGGCTATGCCCTACTAGGCTGTCAACAGTCACCATCAGTATGTACCCAGGAGAATCAAGTGTGCCCTGCCTGTGTAGTTCTGGAGGATAGGATTTCAGCTTCCCAGGATGACCCACATACAGTATCCATTCAGCACACTATGGGAATGTAAATGGTAATTAAAAATCTGCTTTAAGTGCCAGGTCTGTCTGGCACTCATGAGATCGCTGTTACTACTGCCAGTTAGGAACATCACCAGGCCCCATGATAGGATGAGACCAATCATTGGCCACTTAGTTGTGATCCCTTCTGATTTTGAACTTGCCCTGAGTTTGTGGATGTCATAGGCATTGATGGGGTTCATCAGTGGTCTGCATTAACTATGGGTTACACATTGTAGAATATCAGTAATAGTGAGCAAGTTATTTTTCAGGGCTGATAGACCTCCGAGAAAATCCAGCATCACCTTTTCCCACAAAGTATGGTAAAGTTTTTTTTATAAAACTGCAGTCTCTCTTTGACATGACATGATAATTAACCAAGGTTTAATTAAATGAAGATGTGAAAACCAAGGAATGGGGTATGTGAAAGGAAGGGTTCACATGAGCTTGGCAGTTCATGGTTAATTTCTGGCTGCTAAACTATGTTTTAGCAAGTGAAAAATCACAGGTCCTAATTTGGTCACTTTAACTGTAGTAATAGATTGGTATAGTGAGTAGAATGTCAAAATGGAACTCGGTCAATTGAGGTTGAAGTCTCCACTTTGCCATGTATTGAGGGATGTAAATGTTCGCTTGTTTCATTCCTAAGTGCAAGACTGAATAATTTCACAACTGTTTTCCCCTATTCCATGAAAATATGAGGGTTTCTGTACAATTTTCAAACAATGTTCGTATTTAGGTACTTCTGTCAGGAGAACTAATTTCAGCAAAGGTACATTATTTTTAAGGTACAAAAACCCATGTTCTTTTGTTCCTTACCAAAAGCGGCAAGTGTGCATAGGAGACAGAGTACTTTGTGCAAAAAAGCTTTTTGAATGCATGTAGAGAAACCATGTGTTTGTAGCAGTTCTCGAGTATGGCTGGTATTTGCTAGAGCTTAGCTTCTGGCAATGGATCCTTGACAGAATTCATTAAGTGCAGTGCAGTTGTGGCTTCAGTGCCACAGTAAAATGTGAATGATGAGTGTTATACTTTAATTCAATGACATATTGTTTAGAATATTGTTCAAAATAATAGCCTCTCAATCCATTTTACTAAGGATTATTTATATTGTTTATATTTTTATTAGCTTGGGCTTTTATTCTAATCATATGAATTCTCTTTAGGTTATGAGGTGAGAGTGAGTTGTGGTGAGCTGGCTTGAGTGTTGGACAACAACCCCAGAGATCGGAGTTCAGATCCTCGCTTGGCCATGGAAACTCAGTGGATGACCCTGGAAAAGTCAGATTCACTCAGCCTCAGAGAAAGGCAAAGGCAAATTCACCTCTTAGCAAATCTTGCTCAGAAAACCTGATAGATTCGCCTCAGGGTTCCCATAACTCAAAAATTACTTGAAGCCACACAACAACAAGGTTATGAGGTTCTGGTGGATAATTAACAGTATATGTACTCAGGCAACTTACATGGGGAATTTAAAAAAATGCATACAGCATTGTCTGAACAGAATCTAAACTTTACCCACTGTCCCAGAAGTTAAGACTGTGATTCAGTGTTTTGATTTTTTTTTTTAAAGGAAATGCTCTGCCATGTGTTGTGTTGCATTTTCTATTAAACCAAATATGGAACAAGATGGTTCCACAATGTGCTTTGATCACCATTTCTTATGTTAGAACATTATGATTCATTATGTTCTAAAATTTTGATTGAGGTCTGAAAGCTAAGGAGCTGGGTATGTTCAGCTTGGAAAGAGAAGACTGAGGCCCTTTCTGCACTACACTCTTATAGTGTGATTATTCCACTTTCAACCTCCTATGGAATTCTGGCATTTGCAGTTTCAGGAGGGACCAGCTGGCCCCTCCCAAAACATTGAATCCCAGGATTCCATAGGAGGTTGAAAGTGGAATAATCGGGCTATAACGGTCAAGTGCGGAAAGGGCCTGAGAAGTGATGTGATAGTTATCTTTAACTGTCGGAAGAGATGTCATATAGATGATGAAGCAAATTTGTTTTGTGCTGCTCCAGAGAACAGAACACAAACCAATAGATTCAGATTACAAGAAAAGAGGTTCCACCTAAAAATCAGGAAGAACTTCTTGACTGTGAGAGCTATCTGACTGTATCAGGCAAGCAGTGGACTCTTTTCCTTTGGAGGTTTTTAAACAGAGGTTAGATGGACATCTTTCAAGAGTGCTTTAGTTGTGTGTTCCTCCATGGATTAAATGCCTTTGTTGCTTGTTCCAGTTCTAAGAGTTTATGATTCTATTAAAATGAACAAGACATGCAGGCTCTCCTTTCTACAGATATGGGTATCAAGGATGGAGAGACAGAGACATTTGGCCTTGGGTGGGGGTGTGGTCCTGCTTAGCCATTCTACATGTGATTCTACTGAATGTGATGCAAGTGCAAAGACAGTTGACAATTAAGGAAGGACAGTACTTCATCATCTATAAAATGCTGTAAGTAATTCCCAAGTTTCCTATGAAGACCAAAAAAAAAAAAAAGTGTGAATATTACTAGCATTTAGTGTCCATTACCTGTCCACTAAGATAAATGATTTCTGGAAGAAGCCTTTCATTAAAATGCAACAGGGGATGTATTAAAATACAATCGTGTAGCCATTAAGATCAGAGGGATTTTTTTTTTTATTAAGAGCACATTAATCAAAAGTAGGTTTGGGTGCACACCTTTAAATAGCAGCTGCTGTTCAAATATACCAAAATGTCATCT
Source organism: Ctenosaura bakeri (assembly GCA_948474755.1). Taxonomy (NCBI): domain Eukaryota; kingdom Metazoa; phylum Chordata; class Lepidosauria; order Squamata; family Iguanidae; genus Ctenosaura; species Ctenosaura bakeri. Next base: position 82,174 of record CAOLHI010003895.1, on the reverse strand, counting down.
TTGCCAACAGTCAAATGAACTGACTAAACTCATTACCAAATCTACACTATTCTACACACAAAAACAATAGCATGAAAAATATGAATAACACTATCACTAATCAGTGTGAAACTGTTAATTTTAATTGAATTATGGCAAACTTCGAGGAAAAAAGATAAGTCATAATCCTGTAATGCTTTAATTTTCTTCCTAATATATTTCTAATATCCTAACGGACCATGTTACTTATTCTGCTGAATCAATTTCATGTTAAATTTGACAAACTCTGTGATGTTTGTCTCCTTATTTTAGAAACAAACAGAACAGAACTGTAATTTTAAAAGTTTGTTAAGAGCAATACCTCAAGTAAAGCATCATGTCCCCAAGGTTTCTTGTATCCATATGAAGCCATTGGGGGTAGTCTCTAGGGAATATGGGGTTTGGATGTCATCAATATGCATCTATTTTATGTTACTCTGAGGCCCTTTCCGCACGAGGAGAGTGAATCGCTTCATGCTGTTACTTACTGGTTCTTCTCTCTTCGAAGCAACGTAGACTTTCCCTTAAGCCCTTCTGCAGGGCTCCTCTCTTTGTTGCAGGGCGACTCGGAGCAGTAGATCCACACTGCTGAGGCTGAAAATGGCAGCTTCCTGTTCTTCGTGAGTCCAGACCAACCACTCATGCTGGCCACACCCACAGCCCACCCTCCGCTGATCACAGGCTCACATTGGTGCGAGTCTGCACATCTGCATAAGTGAGCAGGAATGGAATGGTGCACTCCAGAAGATTGAAAGACTGGATTTTTCCGATCTTCACTTAGCACGCTGGAGGACTATTGGGGACGTTTTGGATCAGACAAAGGTGCAGAACTAAGGTAAATAGTCTGAACCTAGTCCGATCCAAGGTGCGGACAACCTCTGTGACAGGACGCCTTGGCCCGTTTTAACTGCCTTGTGCGGAAAGGGCCATAGTCAAGCAGGACCATGTACAATTTGGACAGTGGTGGGATAAATTAGGTCTAATCAACTGAGATCAAATCCTAGAAAGATATGGGCCTTGTAGGTAGGTGATATTTGGGTCCAGATATTGAATTTGCCCACTCTAGACTATTCTTCTTTATGGAAAGTTATATCATTTGGATGTGGTCCTAAATACATTTCTGTTACTAGAGTCCAAAATTGCCTCAATGGCAGAGAGCACCTAGTTACTAGTTCAGCTAGGTTGTTAGTCTAAATCCAACTAGAGTAGGCACATTTCATAATGGCATTTACATTATTTTTGTCTTCTCTGATCCCCATTGATTCAATGGGTCTACTCTACTTAGAATGAACAATTGTATTGGTCCAATAAACCTGTTATCTCTCTTATCTACTGGCTATGTATGCAAAGTCTTTATTTGCCTTTGACTGGGTTCTTTCTTAAGGCATCCCTACTCCTGTTCAGTCTGGCAAGCTGTTTTCTCTGCAGTGAATGCACAAATTATGTTTCAGCTTGGAAAATTCTTTTAGAAATAAATTAACTCCTTAGCTCCACACTATAATCAATGTCCTTATGGGACATCCCTGGGATGTGGACATGGCTCCTTCCCTGACTGGTTTCCAGTGGAAGACCTAGCTGTTCTAGGCTGCTATTAAGTGAATGTTGGGCCATTTTTAGACTGTGGCTTTTACTGTTCTGGCTATGTTAACTAACAGTGGCCAGAATAGTGTATCTACTAGTTAGTTAAATATACTTAAGTAATCTCTCATGGCCCACCCATTCCCAACCCCTGCCTAACCTGGCAGAAACATAATTCATTTGGGCTCTGATTACCAGGGGATATCTTTATCCCCGTGCAGCTGATGCCTGGTAAAGTAGGTTTGAGAGGCAGCTACAATTCTAGCAATAGTGTCACAATCATGTCCAAGAAACAATTGTGAATATGAAACAATAGTGGATGAGAAAAATCTAGATAACTGTTTTGTATTCAACAGCACTAGTTAATGTACTTAACTAGGTAGCTTATATAGGATTCCAGCCATTATTTTCTATTTACTTCTTTCTTCCTATCTAAGAACCACATTGGGAAGCCCTTGCTTCAAAGCATGGTGCAATAATACTTTACATAAAATTGCCCTTTCTCCTTCAACTCAATGGTGGCTGGTACCTTCCATGTCTATAGAGCAGTGAATCTGTTGTGGGTTTTAAGCTTTAATAAATATATCCAAGTTGACTAACTTGGAGATAGCATTCTACATGTTAGATAACTCCTGTAAAGTTTGGATTAAAACCCAGTATAGATGCACTACCCCACTGCCATCAGAGCCACCAGTCACCACTGTTCCAAGAAGATGGCCTATGTTACTATGGACTAATTTGCGCTCTCCTGAGTATGTAAGTGTGCATTTTGTTTCAAAATAAATAAACTCAGACATCCCCAGGGCTTGATACTTGAGAAAGGACTTCTGAAATCCCTGATAAAGGCTAAACCCAACGTGTAGCCAACAATACCATTAATAAGTCAAGCAACATGCCAGCATTACAGCAAAAAGAATTATTTGTTCCAGAAGAGGGAAAAATTATTCATATTTGATGTAGACTAACCATGTTTAATATGCTTTCTCTTTTTTAACAAAAGCTATTCAGATTTTAAATACCTCATTTGTATTAATACTGTCGGCATAATATCAGACATTTCCTGGGTAGATAGACATACACAATACAAAAAAGAAACAGGCCAGCTGAGAGCTCTCATAGGGCAACATTCAAAACCTTTCTGTAAGAAAGAACTTGATTTTGTTTTGGAAATTATTAATTACAACACAGTAGGACTAACTGCTTCCATTAACTATAATGTTTAAAATACTTCTTTTGTATGATAGAAGAAAGATATATCAATATTGTATAGCACTTGCCATTAAAAATATAGACTCAAAATCTTAAATGTTCATATTGCTAAAATTTCTTTTACAACTGTTATTTTTTTTTCCATTGGCAGTATTCATTTTGAAATATATCCACAAACACAGCAGTGGAAAGTACAGCAGCCACATATGTTAAGAAAGTGAAGGAATGAAGACTACTTTTGGATTGGAGAAATTTTTGTTGTCATGAGCAGATCACTAGCAGGATTTAGAGTCTGTGCAACTTGGAGCCTCTGCAATGTTGTGAGGAATATTTAAATTATTTGGCCCAGGATTCTTCTGGGTCCAGATGGCTTCTCGATGGCTCTTGGACATGTTCCTGTTGCCTTGTCGGACAACTCTGTCAAAGCCCTTCTTGATTTCTGGAATCAGGAAATGGTCAGGGCAGTGGGCACACTCACTTTTGAACATCCCTTCTTGCTAAGTGGAACTAAGCCATGTCTCTGGTTTTTGAGGGAGTAGGAAGCAACAAAATAAACAAGAAAGCAACTGTTGCTGTCTTTGAAGAAAACTTGGAACTCCTCTGATTGAACATGAGCCTATTTGAAGGCCTACTCTGTAGCAATGTGAACAGCAACAAAACAAAGCAAAAATGTCTCTGTGCCGTTATATGTACAGAGAACTGTCCAGCAGAACTGTTTCACGTGGCCAGGAGCCTATTACACCCTGGTCTATGAGAAGAGAATGCAGACCACTCAATAGCCTGGTGAGAACATTTCACATAGTGCTTTGCAGACCAGATCATTTGGATCCTTTCATAATGATTAATTTCATAATTAATTTCATAATAATAATCATTTCATAATGATTAATTTCTAAAGTTTCATTTCAGAGTAAGGTACTGGAATGTGTGGTGCCATCCCAGTTCAGGGTATTGGGAAATGAGAGAGATTTGGTGGATCCCTCTTATTTAGCAGAGTAATAGTAGCACGAAAAGAGAAGTTTCAACAGCTGACCAGCCCACCTTCTTATCTCCCTCCACACACTTAACACTAGCTAAGAAGTAAGCCCAGTTTGTTTAAAAAGTATATAAAAGTTTACTTACAGATACTTGTGCATAATCTACACAGGTTCATGTTCATGAATAAAAGAAAGAAAAATAAGTGATTACATGGTTTCATTGTAGCATCGTCTCTGGAGCACATCTGGCCACATGTTCCCTGGAAGGCAGGTGAAGAGGGAAGAGAGAGAAACAGAGAGACACAGACCCTAAGAACAAAAGGAAGAGTACACGTGGAAGAGGAAGAGAGTGGGTGAACAAACAAACAGGAAGTTAGTTTAGGTTCTGTCAATAAACCTACAATGATCATGCACCCTAACTAGCAGTGAATTCATAGTATGCAAAGGTTGCAATTCCCAACCCAGGGCTCTCTTGATGAAATATATTATCCATTTTAATTTATAAGACACTGGTGAAAGTTCTTTGCATACTAAATATATGGTTTTTCCCAAGTGCCTTTCAATGAATTACAGTTGCAAGGACATTTAATGAACAACCTCTCTCAGAGTTCAACATATTCTGTACAATGATGAAGAGAATGGCAGGAAAAGTCAAACAGAGGTGGGAAAGCCTTTCTAAGGGCTTGGTTTGATTCTGTAGGTGATCTTCCACTACTTCTCCATTTTGTAATGAAGGGGTACAGGACAAAGAAGAGCCAAACTAAGGACTGCTGCATAGTTTATATATCTCTTATATCTCCTATATATCATTTCAAATCAACATGTGACTTCTTACCTATCCTTACCTTCTATCCCTTTTTGCCCAGTAATTGTGGTCTTCATCAAGACCTGACAGTTTAGTCAATGGCAACCAGAGTATCTTCTATATGTCCTTTGATTTTTGGCACAACTCACCCAATGCCTGCTGAGGGCTTCATCACTATTAACACTGTAAAATCTCTTAGGGAACTATAATAGTAGTCTTGCTGCATGGTGGCTGAGTATACAGGAGGACTGGGATTGTGTCCATTGCTGCTGGTCCTGACTTCCACATATTAATTATAATAGCAAGATAAAGTCTTTGTATTTTTAAAAAAAGAACTCTTCATTTTATTTCTGAAGATTCCCCAGCGATTACTTGTGAAGCAGATCCTACATTCTAAATGTTAAGCTATTAATGTTTTTAAAAGGACAGGTTATCCTCACCAGATTTATTGCTTTATTATTACAGTACATTACTTTCTACAAGTACAGCAGAGAGAACATATGGGTTGTGTTGAGCTATGGTGAAATTGTGCTTATGCATCATTCTACACAAATGCTTCATCAAGTAAAGTGAAGATTTGTTCTAGGAATGTCTGAATTATCAGGCATTTTGTGGTGCAAAAATATGGAAGAGATTATTAACACTTTGAGTCCAAAGGCTGTTATGTGCAATCAACTTACGGTAAAGATTTCTATTTGTAGCGTGCACACACACACAGGTCAATTTTGGTTCATCCAACACTCTAGTTAAAAAGAAGTACTAAAGATAATGAAGATAATGTTTTTAGCTCTATGAATGTTTAAGATCTTTTGAACAGGTGCAATTTGATAACTAAAGTGATCTTCTATGTACAGAAAAGAGTGGACTTGCAGAGAGAATGCATGTATTTATCAGGGACTGCTCTTGAATACAAAATCCAGAAGGAGAAACTAATTCAGACTGCAGCTGCCAACTTGCTAATAGAGAACAGAAAGGGGAATCATGGCACACCTCTTTTGAAATAATTTCCTTGGCTACCTGCTATGTTGTTAGACATATTGAATCTCATTTAGAGAAAAGTAGGATATAAATGAATATAATACAACAACAACAACAACAACATACCAGTTTCTTTCTAAGCTAATTTCAAAATATTGGTGCTTGATCATATTCCTTATTTTAGGTGTTTCTTGCATTATCTTCTCCCTTACTTGTCTTCCTGTGTACTATTTTACATTGACCCATCCTATACAGCAATGTTGGCTGAGATCCTGCATCGTCATCATAACTGCAACAGATGATGATGCCCCCAAGATCTAGCTTCACAGCCTGGCCCAGCCCTGCCTGAAGCATTTCTGGGGAGCTGCAGATTGAAGCACTAGAAGATGTTGTCTGCAGCACTCTCAAGAGTATCTTGAGAATGGACAACTGGACAGATTGCTCAGGATCCTACCACAACTGCTTGTTCCAAGACACCTCACAACTGGAAGCATGTGCAGATGTCATTTCACAGCTCTCTGATTTCCAGCACTTCAGATAGGCTGCAAAGGTAGGTGTTTGGGATCACACTCAGATGTTCATAGCCATAATTGTGAATCCCAAGTAGCTAGAATATCATACATTCTCAACACCATAACTGTTGAACAGAATGTCAGCCTATATCTTTGACTCCTTCACTATAACATTGCTGGCTCTAGACATAAACACTTAGCAATCTACTAAATGTTAGAGATTTTCCCCTCCCCATTGAAATGTTCAACATATTCAAAGGAAGTAAACATAATAGAATTCATAGACTCAGTCTTTCTTGAACTTATAAACTTACATTGCAGAGCTTTGTAGCACAGATAACTTGGTTCTATCAGATAAATGACAGAAACTATACAGTATAAAACAAAAACTCCTGAACCTCTGACCTAGATATGCAGGTAAGAAGTACATTAGCAATGGAACACATTTTTAATGAGTGGCTAATCCATGCCAGGATTTGTCCAGCGTTGAACATAAAACTTCTTCCAACAGTCATTTGAATCTTTAATGAACCATGTTCTAGCCCTCCTTTGAGTTACTCTCTGCAAATGCTAGCACAATTGAATTTTATTATCAAAAATGCCCATGAGAAGCAAATTAAAAGGTCATGAGTACTGGCTAAAACGGAATATTAATTAAGAATACAATTAGGAATAACAATGGACATTAAGCAAGATGGTCAACGAAGTGAATTTGAATGCTGCGCTTGTCCCAAAGCTGCAGATGACTAGAAGTAATGATTAAGAATGGACTAGTTACTCGGTTGTACTATCATAATTATGAAAGGTGTGATGGTTTTGAAGATATATGAGACTTGGGAAATATAAAGTAGGTAGAGATGACAACTTTTATAACAAAATCCCTCTATTAATTTCAAATATGCTCAAGACAGAGTACTTAACCATCTTTTCCTCTGCTTTCCCATATGATTTCTTGTGTCCAATATTTTTGTGTTATAAGGAAGAATTAGGGATGTAAATAGTCATCATAATTTGCCAACTGCCTGAGATATTTTTGATCCTGGACAAGAATTTTCACTTTTTTGTAAGCTACAACAATAGCAACAATGTTTATGTTTTGTGCAAAATATTTGGCATATGTTTTTCAAGTAGAAACATCAATGGATGTTTCAAGATTTACCCACCTTAACATGTTTCTGCAAATTTGAGAAATCAACTTTGCACATTTTACAAACGGATGTGGACTGTTCAAAATATTTCTTTCTTTCAAAAAAGGAGTCACAAGTGTAGAAATCTATGACCAACACAGATTACATATGATTAGGTGTTAAATCAGGGAGATACATTATCAAACAAATCTTTAAAACACATGTACACAAGCATAGTCTTAAAGCTGTGAATACCTTTCACATCCTTATTTACTCAGTAATTTTTTTTAATAGGAAAGAATTATTGAGCTACTAGTGATGTGGTATAGTGCCTATGAGAGAATTTTTAACTCAGATCCTATACCTTTCAGATCTGAAACAGTCAATATGAAGACCCATTAAATCAATTGTCAAACACTGAATCAGCACATGGGTAAATCCAACTGATTGGGACTAACAATAGGCGTGCCATTTTTTATAGCACACCAATCCCATCTGGCAGTTTTCAGTTAATATTGACAGAAAAAACAAACTGTTCTAAGTGTCTCAAGTCCATTTTATTGATTGAAACATAATTAGCACCACTTTACTTTATGTTATTATTATCAGTTAAAGGCATATTATAAACTAAAACCAACATATTGAGAACTGTGAGTAATCACAGGGCCTTTCCACACTATACTGTTATAGTGCCATTGTTCCACTTTCAACATCCTGTGGAATTCTGGGGTTTGTAGTTTACTGAGGCCAAAGAGCTCTCTGGCTGAGAATTCTAAATGCCCCTCCCTAAACTGCAAGCCCCAGAATTCCAAAAGAGGGTGAAAGTGGAATAATAGCACTATAACAGTGTAGTGCAGAAAGGCCCACAGTATGATTACACTCAATATATATTGCATTCAGGGCAAACATTGTGCTGTAAGTAAATATAATGTGCTTTTAAGAAAAATGTTTTATAGAGATTGAAAGAACTTAAGTACCTGGATCATAGTTAAAGGTGAAGACACTGCATTTGAAAAAAAATCTAGTACTTGGTGAGATTCAAAATGCAAATAATTTTACAGAGGAAATTTTTCATTACAGACTGATTTTTTTTCTACTAGGCCTTTTTGGTTTTGACAATAAAACACAGAGGAAAATTGGTAGACTATGTTGGTACATGGTGATAGCTGCTAGAACAGTTTTAGCTAGATATTGGAGAATATTTAAAGTTCCCACAGAAGAAGACTGGATAGACAAATTAACAGAAATTGTAGACATGGACAAACTTACACATACTTTGGATGGTAAAGCTAACACTAAATTTGTTAAAAATTGAGAAGTATTTTTTTGAGAAGTAAGGATGATCTGCAAAAGGGATACAGAAAACTACTGACTTCAGGATTTGACGACTAACAGTTATCTACTCAATCTGGATAATGTTTAGGATTTCTTAGGATACAGCTATAAAGCACAAGTAATGTTATGTTTCATTGTGTGCAACAAAGGTATACTGAAATGAACAACTTTGAAACAAAGCAGACACAATTTCTATGGATCACCACAAAGGACTAGAACAATGGATGAGTATATATCAAGGAGGATGAACTATGGCCATTTCTGCACTACACTCTTATAGCATGATTATTCCTATTTCAACATCCTATGGAATCCTCGGGGGGGGCAACTGGCCCCTCTCTAAACTGCAAACCCCAGGATTCCATAGGATGTTGAAAGTGGAATAATCACGCTATAAGAGTGTAGTGCAGAAATGGCCTATATTTTGGGCCATACTGAACTGAAGTAGTCAATCTCTATAGGTTTAAAAGAAAAAAATATCTGTAATTTGAGGAAATACTGTTATGTCATGTCAGTGGGGGCGGGGAATGGAAAACTACTATGCAAGCACTGTAGCCCAGAGTTTCAATAGAATTTAATAGTTTCTTTGTTTAGTCTGAAATATATGACAACAGATATTTGCATCACTGAATTGTACTTTAAATTTTATAAATACTGACTCAGAAGTAAGCCCCTGTCACAGGCTCATTTCCACACACACACACACACACACACTGAGAGACCATTTTGATATGTTAAAACTCAAGAAGTTTTCTTTTTTTCTTTTTTCTCTTTCTTATATAGTAGAAATGATAAAAAGAAATGATAAATGGAGAATAAGATTGATTAGGTATTGTAAAAAGAAAGGAATGCAACAGGAGAATAATATTTCAGCTGTTCTCTCAACAGGTACGAAGTCTTTTAATTGTATGGGCTTTATAATCTTACAGAGGGTAATGTAATATTTGTTATTTGTATTTGTTCATCTTTGTTGATATATTTTCCCCTTTATTGTGTTTTATGTTTTTGCTATCTTAAGATTTCAATTTATAGTCAATAATTTTTTTAAAAAATGGTGCTAAAAGGATGATGACACTGAAGTATGGATGAGGATTCTGAAGAAGGAAACTATGGCTTTGACAGTTTGCATTAGACTAAGAGACTCAAGCAGCTGAGTCTGTTTTGTATAGGCTGCGACATCTGCAGAGAAAAGTAGCAACAGCTAATGAGTTCATTTAATGGAGTGAGAAAAGATGGAGAAAGGAGCAATGGATGGGAATTTAAGATTACTTACATCAAAACTATACAATCCACCACCTGACCTATCAATTGATAAACTTGCACTTCAGTAATGCAGTTTTGAACTGTGCTGCTCACCTGTTGAATCTCATTGTGAACAGGCACATAGCTATTCAGGAAACAAAGTAGCACTAGGGACAGAGATGGGTTATAATTTTTATGAATAAAATATGATAGAATGTGATAGATTTATCACTACTTGATTAGATTTGGTATTTCCTCCCCTTTTAAAAATCTGATTACATTTCCAGCTAGTATTAGATAACATTTCTGGTGAGAAATACCACCGATACATCATGCTATAAAATTTTTCTCTGAGGTTATAACTTTGTAAAGGATAAACATCTTGTCCATATCATTTCCCACCTCTGTATATTATAACCCACATTGTGCACCCACTTTATCCAATCATTTCTTTGTTTATTTGTGATCTCCATTCTAAACAATAATGTATACATTTTAGCTATTAAATGTTCACCACCCATGCACAGTCATTCTTCAAACTTTGATTTGGATATTTCAAAACCAAACAAATTTTTATCCATCTTGAAATGTTCACATAACTTTCTATAAGCAAACCATCAGATATCATAACCTTCTTGAACCAATTCCTCACTTGTTTTCAATTGATATTGCCTTTTCTGGCAAGAACAGATCTTCACATGTTAACCATTTATCTTTAACAATTATTTCCCTCATGTGGTGAACCCCAAAAGGGAATTTTAACACACAGTCTTGTCTTGTATTTGTTCCAAACTCTGAATATAGCACATTTAAAATAAAAAGTATTAGAATCAACAATTGCCTTAAGTTTATCATAACATTAAAAATCCATGTCAACCAAATCACAAATCAAATCCCACAAGTTGGAGAAGCCTTTATCTTTTCAAAGTTATCCAGTCTTTCAACCTAACTAGACAGCAATCATAAAAATACAGCTTCAGATTGGGAAGCCCAAGTCCTCCTCTTTGTTTCACATCCTGAAAAATCTAGAATCTGACTCTAGGTTTCTTGCTTTGCCAGATAAATTTAGAAAAGCTTAAAAGAAATTTAACAGAAATTAAAAAGAGCATCACATCCTTGAATCCTCTAAGAATGTTATTAAGCTGAATAAGTTGGCAGCCATGGAACAATTTCACTCAACTTGTATTGTTATCCTAAAGGAATAAGAAAACTATGTCTCTCTTTTATGTATGTGAGTATCAGGAAGGCAAGGTGCATAAAATCACAGCTGAAGATTTGGCACAGCACTAATTTTTACTCACCAACGATTCTGGCATCTCTTTGGATTGTTGATTAAAAACAACAACAACCAGGAACTGAGATGCTGAAATTTGTCCATGCATTTTGAGTCAGTTTGTTTCTGGACTCACTCCTCTGCAGGAGCGGTATGTTTCACCTAAAATTTTCATCATTTCTCTAGATTAAATAATGTACAAGAAAGGTTGTTTGTTAGAATGTGAGGATTAAGTGTGACAATTTGCGTGACTTACAGCATGTGGACTAAAATGGACTAAGAAGCTGCAGACCAGGGTTTGAATCCCTGCTCAGCAATGGAGACCCACCGGATGACCTTGAGTAAATCACACTTTCTCAACCTCAGAAGAAGGCAAGGGCAAAACCCTCTGAACAAATTCTGCCATGAAAACCCCACGATAGGTTCTTCTTAGAGTCACCAAATGTTATAAATGACTTTGAGGAATACAACAATAACAACAGTAGAAGAAAATTATCCCTTATCCCTTATTATTTCCCTTATTGTTATTTACAAATTTTATCACTCTAACTTTCTTTTCACAAGCTGAAAGGACACAAATTAATATTTGTGTTAAATTGTCTCAGGAATTGCAATAAGGGCTGGATTTAAACAGCCTGTGCTGAGGAATTTCATGAAGAAGACTCTTCAAAACAGCTTGTTAATGAAGAAACTTCTATATGTATTTGTTTATCCAGCTAAACCTGCAGAAACCTGACTCATGTCTTTGATCAAAGAGCTAATTGAAATGATGAGAGCTACGCATCACTTTAAATTAAAACAGAACTGCCATCAACTTCACTAAAGAAAGTTCACATCCATGATGTACTTATAATTCACTGATTAAACACCCACACACTTATGCAAAGGAACACTGTGTAAGGAAGACAGAATGTTGCCAATGTGTGTATGGAAATACTTATAAACTAATTAAAGCTGGAATCCTAAGGAAACTTACCTTAAACAGTAAGTCCCATAAAATAATTGTACAGACAGACAAAGAACTATCGTTAGCAGTGGGGATGACTGAGGACTTAACTGGTTTGGGTTTTGACATGACTTACCCAAATTTACATTTTGTTTTCATAAATTCGAAATGAGGAACTTGAGATATATAACATGACAATGGCAAAAAGTAGTGAAGAAGGCTTTGAGTGTCCAGCTCTTCTGACTTTGATTTGCTTTATATTCAACCATGCTTTGTGAAGGTGAATTAGGTTGTTTCTGCAATGGACTATTATAGTGCTATTATTCCACCTTCAACATTCTATGGAATCCTGAGGTTTGCAGTTTAGAATGTTGAAAGTGGAATAACAGCACTATAACAGTCTAGTGAAGAAATGGCCTTAGAGTGGCCACTTCTTTTTGTAATAGATCTCCTCATCCACCTCAAAAAAGGCAGGTGTAACATAAGACTCTCCATAGTGGGAATGTCTGTTCCTGTTGAATTTGGCCAGTTCAAATGGCTAAGAATTTTGCTCAGTTCATTTTTGATATCCGCCTACCACAATTTGCACATTTCTTAATATATTTGGCAGAAAGAACTTGAGGTTATTGTTGTTTTTTAAAGAAAATTGGGGAAAATAATGAAAATGATTGTGTCATGTATCCCTAGGATTTGACTCATGGCTAGAGTCCTTACCACATTTATTTCAGGAGTGCAGAATTAAGACAGAGTCTGGAGAAACGTTAAATTGTCTTTCATTTCCCCACATCCAACCTCTAACCTCCTTGCATACTGACACATAGTGGCCCCAATGCTAATAGCTAGAACTACAGATCTCCTTCTGAGAGAAAACTTTTAATATGTACCAATTACTGTAATATCACATAAGAATCAGATTTGAAGACATGAAATATCAGCTTCACACTAGGAATTGTTTTAGGTTATAGTGAGATGGTATAAAACAGTGGTTCTCAAACTACTCCATGAATCCAGGTCTTCAGCTTCCAAAATTCTTAACCATTGGCCAAGCTGGCTGGAATTTTCCTGAGCAATGTTCATAATTATAGAATCATAGAATCATATAGTTGGAAGAGACCCCAGGGGCCATCGGGTCCAACCCCCTGCTATGCAGGAACACCCATCAAAGCATTCCCAACAGATGGCCATCTAGCCTCTGTTTAAAAATCTCCAAAGAAAGAGACTCAACCACACTCTGAGGCAGCATATTCCACTGCCAGACAGCTCTAACCATCAGGAAGTTCTTCTTGAGGTTCAAGTGGAATCTCCTTTCCTGCAGATTGAATCCATTGCTCCTTGTCCTAGTCTCTGGAGCGGTAGAGAACAAGCCTGCTCCCTCCTCAACATGACATCCCTTCAAATATTTAAACATGGCTACCATGTCCTCTCTTAACCTTCTCTTCTGCAGACTAAACATACCCAGCTCCCTAAGGCGTTCTTCATAGGGCATGGCTTCCAGACCCTTAACCGTTTTGGTTGTCCTCCTCTCTACACGTTCCAGCTTGTTGACATCCTTATTGAATTGAGGTACCCAGAACTGGACACAGTATTCCAAATGAGGCCTAATCAATGCAGAATAGAGTGGTACCATTACCTCCCTCAATCTAGACACCATACTTCTACTGATGCAACTAAGAATCACGTTGGCTTTCTTGGCTGCCGCGTCACACTGCTGATTCATGTTCAGCTTGTGATCTACCGAGACTCCTAGATCCTTTTCACACGTACTGCTATCCAGCAACACGTCCCCCATCCCATACTTGTGACTTTCATTTTTTCTGCCCAAGTGCAGGACCCTACATTTCTCTCTGTTGAAATTCATTTTGTTAGCTTTGGCCCAGCTCTCCAATTTGTCAAGGTCATTTTGAAATTTGATCCTATCCTCTAGTGTGTTAGCAACCCCTCCCAGTTTGGTATCATCTGCAAATTTGATCAGCATGCCCTCCACTCCTTCATCCAATTCATTGATGAAGATGTTTAGTAGCACTGGGACCAGGACAGAACCCTGTGGCACCCCACTAGTCACTTCTCTCCAGGATGAAAAGCAGCCATTGGTGATCACCCTTTGGGTGCAGTCGGTCAACCAATTGCAAATCCAACTAACAGTAGCCCTGTCCAGCCTGCATTTTACTAGCTTCTTTGCAAGAATGTCATATGGAACTTTGTCAAAGGCCTTACTGAGGTCAAGATATGCTACATCTACAGCATTCCATCTATCAAGCTTGTAACCCTATCATAAAAAGAGATAAGATTAGTCTGGCATGACTTATTTCTGAGAAACCCATGCTGGCTTTTAGTGATTATGGCATTGCTTTCTTAGTAATTACAAACTAACTGTTTAATGATTTCCTCTAGGATCTTTCTTGGAATTGATGTCAGGCTTATCGGACGATAATTATTACAATCCTCTTTTTTCCCCTTCTTAAAGATGGGGATGACATTTGCTCTCCTCTAGTCTGCTGGGACTTCTCCTGTTCTCCAAGAGTTCTGAAAGATTATTGCAAGTGGTTCAGAAATGACTTCTGCCAGTTCTTTAATATCCTTGGATGTAATTCATCTGGCCTTGGGGACTTGAATTCATCTAGTTTAGCCAGATATTCCTGTACTACTTCTCTACTTATTCTGTGCTGCATTTCCTTGGCTTCCTCACCTGCTCCCCATGCCCCAGGTTGGGTACTTCTATACTTTTGGGAGAAAACTGAGGTAAGAAGGTATTAAGTAGTTCTGCCTTCTCACTCCCCCCGCCCCCCATTATTAATTGGTCACCTTCTCCACGTAGTGATCCTATCGTTTCCTTGTTTTTCCTTTTGTTGCGGACATATCTAAAAAAGCCCTTTTTATTGTTTTTGATGTCTCTGGCAAGCTTGAGTTCATTCTGCCTGGAGGACTAAAATCTGGAACCCCTGGTATAGAAGACTGTGTGTTTCTCTTTGGGAGGGCTATATCAGAGATGCACTGGAGATGAATTTTAATAACTTAAAACCCATTGGGCAATATATGATCTTCTCTGCACCTTTCAGCTCTCCTTCCCCTTTTCCTCACAGTAATTATTCTCCCTTGTTTACATATTGCTACAATTGCTATTTTGGGCTCCTTCAGATTTTCTAGGTAGTCATCTTTGGTGGCCATGGGTGGAGGAACTGGACCTTCCCATTAGGCAAAGGAAAACAACCATTAGTTATGCAGATGCTGGGGCAGTAGTGGCAGTTTCCCAGTTCTTCTATGTGGGTCCCTGCCATTCTTCTCTTTGGGAGGCTATTGCTTTGTAAGTCAGAGAACCAGGCCTATACTTTGGTGTGTCAGAGGGCCTTAACATTTACTTGGCCATCCTGCTGGTTTCCATACATGGAATGAAGGAAGGCACCACCTTGTTCTTTTTCTTAGATAGCAAAATGCAAGAAATCTAGTGGATTGTGACCAATTTGATGAAATTTCTCATGGATGGCACCTGGGGCTTGTTGCTTACCTTGATTATATTCTGAGAGGCCACGTAGTGGATGAATCACTCTCTTGTTCCCACCACCACCACACACAAAATCAACATTCTCAGCCTGTTGGATAATTCCATGTGACTTTGAGTAACCATGCCAAGGTTTCCTATGAAGACCTTCAATTCAGTTGTTAATGGTGAGAGGTAGAGTAAGTGGACAGTAGGAGTGGTGTCAACACAGACACCAAATATCCCCCCAAGAATAACCTCTGAAGGGAAGTAGGTTTATGCTCTATACCACTTATTGAAGAATTCCTGAACAAACAGCCACCCATTTCAAATAGGCTGGATACTCTCAGGTCTGGGCTTCTTCTCAGTGCTGTAACAGTGACATGTACCTTCTCTAGCTGTAGTACTTACATAAGTAGCATCAAACTAACAACAACAGCAGCAGCAGCAGCAACTTCAATCATTTTTGGACTGAAGTATTCCTAACTTGCATTTATAGACCCAAATTACTCCATCTCATGGCAGACTGAAATCCAAAACACTGAAACTCAACATCCATTGTTACCCCAAAACATGGGTGACTCAGAGGTCAACCTATGGTGCCAGTACTTCATTTCAAAGATGGGAAGTTATTAGCTCAAATCAGGAGGCCTGTGGTGGTGGGGGTGGTGAGGGTAAACTAGCAAGATCTTTATGGTGTCACCACAGGAAGAAACCAGCCAAAGACTCAAAAGTAGCCTAAAATGTGTTTTATTTGGGGAATAGCAATTACACACAAGAAGCAAACACTCACATAACCACACAAGGCTAACTGAAGGAGAAAAGGGAGGAAAAGTGTTGATAGCAAGGTTTCAAGAGTGATGAAGGCAATATTTACTAATCCAGAGAGCAGCAAAGAAACAGCAATGTGGCTTAAACTCACACCTAAGGACAGTGCTTGTTCAGAAATCGAACTAACAGCGTGACTACCAGCAAACGAAATACTGTGGGTTGGCTAGCAACAGCCTTGGGCTTACGTACTCTATTTCTGCCTGGAGGGTGAAGGTGTTAATGACTCTCCAGCAACAGACAATGGGGTCTGGACAGACTATGGTCTTAGCATTAGGTGACAAAAGGGCTAATGGACACTGTGATAGCTCGGTAATGGAGAAATGCACAGGTCAGAGGGAAGAAGGTTTGAGACAATCAGTGGTTGGGTGGGAACCTCCCTGTTGCTATTGTCTGAAATCAGAGTCATTACAACTTAGCTTAAGTCTATTATATCTGGAGTTACCCAGATAGATTTCCTAACTACTACCTGGCTATGCTTAGAGGAGATCTCTGACCTACTTTGCAGCACATGTGTTCAGCCAGTTTCTTTCTCTTGTCCAGCTTGGCCATACAGTCACATCAGGGTATATTTTATATCAATACCAATTAATATATCTTGCCAATTAAATCATATTTCACCAATTAAACCATATCAAAGTGTGGGGGTACATGGCTTGGTAACATCATGGTCCTCACTCAGTGTGTTTCCTATGTTATGTTTATTCACTGATAATGTTTTTTGAAAGACATCCTTCATTAAAACTATCTATAAGAAGAGGAATGGCTCTCTGAAGCTCATCTCAAATTAATTTATGTGATTTCTTCTACACACCACCCCATCAAAGAAATCAAGAAGTTTGAACCAGTTTGAGGGTTCAGGAATAAAAATAAACACACGCTAACTTCCATGGCCCTCTCTTATCTCTAGAGTTCATTCACACCAGTTTCATCCACACTGTACACCTTTCCTTCTCACTACATACAGCTTCACTTTAGTCAACTGTGAGAACATGGCAAAAGGAAAATATTCCCATTCTCCCAGCTGTAAGAAGTGCACGCTGACAAATCAACATCATGCTAAAACTGGCAGTCCCAAAACACATGACCCTGTGATCCTACCCTTTAAAAATGTGAAATTAATTCCCAGTCCTTTGTATTCTACAAACTCTGGACAATTAAGATTTCATTAATATCAGTCAGATACACATTTTAATAAATATCAAATATGGAGGGGGAATCTTCTCTTCCTCTTTCTTTCCTACATTGTCTGACAAGGACAGGACACCAGAACTGGGCAGATAGCATCATTCTACTGCGTATGATACACTATCTTCATAACTGAGCTTTTGTACAAGTAGAAGCTTGCTTATCAGTCTGTTCAGCAGAGCTGCAAACATTGCAGTAATCTAGGCTAGTGATGATTAAAGAATGGACAAGCTTATCATGGTCTGTCATAGAAAACACTGCCAAAAACATAGAAACAGAAGCAAGTAGAAACAGATTGTGCCTAAAAGGCATTTCCTGCACTGCATACAAAATACACTTTGTATGTAATGGTCATGCATATGCAGAGGGTGTGGAAGCACCCATGCAAGCACCACCACCAACATTCCTGTACTGGATGGGCCCACATTTTGCTGTTCCCAGTGGGCTGGACAGAAAAGGGATACTCTGCACTTTCCTGGAGCAGAATCAGGGAATCCTGATCATACAAGGTTCATCCTCACATATAGGATTCTTGTCCAAATTTGTGCAAGTGCAAGTAGATGCTCCCTTCAGATCTTGCTTCTTAACATAGAAAAGTCCAGATGGAGATGGTGGGTCAAGACTTGTGTGTCTGACCTCCCAATTATTTAATTTTCATGAATGTTAGTTGAAAGGCTACTGAATCTTTTGAAAGCAGCTGCCTATGAACTGGAGGTGGTGGAGGATTTTTGCTCTGACTAATTCATGAAAATGATCTTTTCTTCACGAGATCTTTCCTTCATGAGATGCTTTAACCTTGTGAATGGGGTGGGAAATGTTGGTGAATTTCAACAGGGCAGATGAAAGTCATAAGAGCCAGCGTGGTGTAATGGTTTGAGCATTGGACTATGATCCTGGAGACCAGAGTCTGACTTCCTGCTTGGCCGTGGAAACTCACTGTCCAACCTTGGGCATATCAAATATTCTCAGCCCCAGAAAACGTGTGATGGCTTCACATTTGGGTTGTCATAAGTCATAAATGATTTTAAGGCAAACAACAACAACAACAACAACAGCAGCAGCAGCAGCAGCAAGTGGTGTGTTTATATTCAACTCATCAAGTCATTCTTTATGCTAATACCAAACATATTTTCTCAATGAGCAGAATTGCTGTTGAATTAGTATGGCTATACTTGTCAACATGCAGAGAGTTGCTCTGTTGAAGGTTTCCTGAAGGATTTCCTGAAGGCTCCAGTTCTGTAGGCATTAATTATCACACTCATAGGAAATTCTGTAGGCATTAATTATCACCCTCAAAGATTCTTTTTATGGAAAACAGCATAATATGCCCAAAAAGAGCATGCTAGGATGGTGCAAGATGGAATTGGCTTCTGCTGGGTCAAAGAACACATTTTCAGCCAGTGTGACCCCGTGATTGGTGCATCTGCACCAGGCCAGAAGTGGAGGTACTTAATAAAGGTCCTGTTAGAAGTAAGGGAATAAAATTATGCGGCATAAAGTATAGTAGGCTTGAAGATATAGAACTACCTATTCCATACTAATACATGAGAACAGAAAGATTTCTCCCCACTGGGAGACATTTTAGAAGCATTTGTGGTGTGTTTGTGGAGCATTTGTGGCATCCCCCTCTCAGTTATTTTCCACATTTTGGGACCTCTTTTTTGAAAAAAAAAGTAGGGTTTTTTGTACAAAAAAAAATTGTATTTTGTTCACAATACATTTGCTTGCAAAACATGGGTTTTTGGAGACATAAAATTCACACTAAATACAATTTTTTTTTAAGCAGTAAGTTTTGTAAAATGTCCCCAAAGGCACGACTCTTCAAAAATTCATAGACTCTCTGTTAGGCCATTTCCACACAACTTCACTATACCACTATAGCATCAGGTTATTTCTGGGTCAGGAGCCGTGCTATTGTACAAGATTATTGCTATCCAGCTGCTATCCTGTCCTCAAGTGTTGCAAAACCACTGTATTCTATTTCCAGAAAAAATCCATTAAGAGCCTCCATTAGTGTTTTAATCCCATCAGCTGGCTCAGTTCGGTACTGTTATAGCACTTGAAAACTCTTCTAGTTATCAGAAATCCAGCAGTGAGTGGCTGTGGGTGTGCCCAGCTTGTCCCTCCCTCAGTGGTTCCCATGGCATGGTAACTTCAAAATCTATCACTCTCTGTGTTTATTTGAAAGTTCTCCTTTGAGTTTGCACTATTTATTTTTTTTAAAAAAAACATTTTTAGGCATTATAGCATGAAAATGCAATACTGTACTGCCATGTTTAGTAGGGCTTCCAAAGGAAACAAAAGAAAACAAAACCAGCCAATCAGGGGTGTTGGGGAGGCATGAAGGTGGGGACAGGGAGTGGCCAAGGAAGTTGTGGTGCAGAAGGAACACTGGTGGCAATACCGATACCCATCCACTGAAGGCAGAAGGATGCAGGAAACAGTGTTCTGAACCGAACATCATTGTGTGAATGGCAACGCTGATATTGTAACAGTATTTTGTGCCAATGACCTCTAATGCCAAAATGACTTCCTCCCTTTCATTATGAGAAAATCCATGAATATTCTTTACACCTCTGGAGAGGTGTGTCTTTACCATACTTTCCCTCTGATCAGCACATGCTGATAGAATTTTGGGAAATGGGAAATGATTGGCCACATCACATGCTCCAACACCACTTTCGTATCACATTACAAGGTAATTGGTCCATTTAGTTTTAATGCAAAAGAACAGACAATAAGCTAAGCAAATTATCATACAAAGATGCATAAAGTATCAAAAAGCAGAATATTTTGAGATCAGTGGGGAGTTGAGGCAAAAATAAAATATGTAAAATCTAATAACCAAAAACTGTCATTGAACCAGCTTTGTTCTAAGAACGTCTTAGTATGTTTCTAGAGATGGAGACCATGCCATAAGCAATAGCACCAGGACATTGATAATCTTAAAAAAAACTTTTTTAAAAAACTAAGAAATTCCTAAAATATTAATTTAGGTAACAAACATTGTAACAGGTAAATGTGCTCAACTGAGACCAATTAAAATTTCAAGGACAGTTTGGGTGTAATCATATTAATTATTGCAATAATTAAAAATGTTATGCTAAAGTGGGTTGCAATCAGCTTATTATTTGCTGTGTTTATGTTCCCTGCTAGATTATGCAGTTTTGCTGCTATAGTGAATTCAGGGCAAACTTTTCAAAGATCATCAATGAACCTGGATGCCTTCATGCACAGGTGCAGTTTTACATTTCTTCCAATTACTGTCCCACCACGCACCCACTTATTTTCATTGCTGTGTTTAAACTAACTGAAAGATGTCAAATGCGTCCAGCTTAAATTTGTGTTATGTTCCTGTTAACACAGTGTGCTGATACTGAGCTGTTGTCTCAGAAAAAGTCCTTCCAATTTTAATGTTGTATGAGAACATTGCCTTTGCATTTGAATCAAGTAAATCACTCCCATTCTCATTCTCCCTCCTTCTCTCCCCCCTGCTTTAAATATAGGTTGAGTATCCCTTATCTAAGAAGATTGAGACCAGAAGTGTTTCTTATTTTATTTTGGAATACCTGTGTTTACATATACATAAAATACAGTACTGTATAGGAGATCTCTGGGGGCCCACAAATGAACAAGCAGGAGCACCACAAGTGCAACCTTGAATGTAGAAAAGGGCAGCTGGCAGGCTCCCTGGAGAAATCCAATAGATTAACTTTTTTTTTTCCTTTTAAGTACACATATCACGTCTTTTTTATTAGAGATGGGCCAATTGAATCCTCGAATCCTGGGGAAGGATTCAAGATTCCTGAATCCCAATCCCTGTGCCAAAATAGGCAAATCGAATCTTTCAAATCCACCAACCAAATAGTTTGTTGGAGACCAGGACGCCTGAAAACCTGGGCGAGCAGATACACATGGGGAGTGAGTGAGCTTTTCTCCTTGGGTAATAATGGCTTTTGCTAACAATTTCAGAAATTACATCTGGGGTTGTATTCTGAGATAGTTAAACTGAACATTTAATCTTTAAGTTCAGCTCTTGACTGGAAGGTACAGGCTTGAGATTTCAAGGACAACTGAAAGACTCCTTTGCATCACTCCCTTGCAAACCTCTTTGAAACACAATTCTGGGGTTTGTAGTTTTACAAGGTGTCACAGCCTTCTCTGCAAAAGTGTGCTGGTGCATCATCAAACTACAAATCCCAGGATGCCATAAGGAGTGATGCAAAGAAAATCCAGTTTTGACCTGGATTATCTCTGTACTGCAGTATGTGGCCTGTTTACACAGGCAGGAGAGTGTGGGATTAATCCACATTTTCCTGCCTGTGTAGAAAGGGCCTTCATGTCATTTTCAATCTGGGGAGATCCTGACGTGAAACTATGACAATTGTCCTGGCCACATTTCTTCAAAGGGAGATTTGCCTTTGCCTAGGCTTTTGCTAAGGCTGAGAGAGTGTGTCTTGCCCAAGATTATCCTTCTTTCCCTTGCTTTTTAAACCCTTTTTTAAAAAAAAGTATTCAAAAGATTCAAGATTTGTGAGACTCATGAGATTTGTGGATTCCCAGAACTTTCCAGGGATTCAGATCCAGATTCAGATTCGGAAAATTCTGGATTCATCCCATCCCTACTTTTTATCTCTCAGCCTCTCAAATCCTCAGTCTGTCTCATATACCACACAAATAGTGAACAAATAAGATGTGATGCTGGAAGGAGAGGTAAGGATCTGTGAAATGGGGAAAGGCATGGATTTGTGTCAAGTCCTACACTTGGATTCCTGCTATTACACACAGATTCGCATCTCTCTCCAGCCTTGCATCTGTCTACAGCCTTGTTTGTTTACTACTTATGTTGTGTATGAGATATGAAGCTGGAGAGAGACTGAGGATTTAGGAGACAAATGGACAGGAAATCACAGCTGCTGATTCAAAGGTGGAAGTTGGAGGCTGGGGGCAAAAAGTTTTAGCTTTTGGAGGTGTTTGGATTTTGGATTTCCAGATAAGAGATGCTCAACCTGCAATGGTGCTATAGTATATTAATGAAAGGAAAAGAAACATTTAAAATACATTCAGAAGGAGAAAATTTACCCTTCAAATGATAGGACCTTTTCAGCAAACCATGTCCATTCTTCTTGTTATTGTCTAGAAAAGTTTTTGAAGAATCTTACTGCAAATCATTACAAATCTTGCAAATCCAAGAAATCACTATAAACAACCCCAAAAAATAATGGAATGAGGTGACAAAAATGAGAAAAACCTGGCAGAACCGAAGAAACATTCCTACATGAATCAGTGTGGAAGGGTCTAGTATGTTAAACAATAGCATGAAGGGAAAATGCCCGAGAGAAGGTTAAAGCGGGGGGCAAAATTTTCAGAAGCACTCTCCAGTTACAGAGATTGTGGGAGGAATTTTTTTTGCTGGTTCTCTGTCAGCAGGAAGAAAGTTTTGGAAGAAGCTTTGTGATATTTTCATCTTTATTGTAGCTTGTGCTTCTTTTTCTTTTACCTACCAGTTTTCTGCATTTTCAAATCCTTTCCATATCCAGTGTCCGTCCGTCCTTCCTTCCTTCCTTCCCTCTTTATTAATTTTTGAGTGACTGTGGCTGAGATCCTAGCTCAGGGTGTAGTTTCCCTTGATCAGTTCTATTTCCTTCTTCCTCTCCTTGCAGTTGTCAAGCCCCAGGAAGAGCTGCTCCTGTTTACTAGTATGGAGTGGAAAGCTGATTGAGACTATGAAGTAGCAGCTAGATTCAGTTTGGTGGGGGTGGAAGGAACATAGGTGGAAAAAAATGCTCATTTTCCTTCTCTGAGGAGCCCAGAACAATGTATTTTCATGGTCTGAATCACCTCCCCGAATCCCTCACCTTCCAATGTGTACCAAGCAGCAGCAGTTTCTTCCAGGATCGGACAGCTGCTGGGGTTGGGGGTTGGGGATAGAGTGCAAAGGCAAGATAATAGCCTCCTGCACAGAAGGGGCATACATATATGTAAGCTGTACCTATGTATACACATGTCACTCACATGGTGCCAGGCTCTCTGTGTTTGTCTCAGTATTATTTGCTAACCCTGGCACTACAAGGAATGATGGATTGATGCACTGGCTGACTCCCCTGCCAACTTATCAATCATACCCAGCCCGCCTGCTGGAAAACTTGTGGTATGGCAGTTTATAGGATTCTGATGGGTGTAGGTCACTCTGTATTTCTCCCTGACATTTGGGAACAAGGCAGGGATGATTCCCAAGACAGGCACTCCCCTTAGTACCTTTAAGATCCCTTTAGAGAAGCCCAGAGAAAGACTAGGAGGTGGACACAGTATCTGTCTTCCCCTAAAATGGATCCAATCCAATGCTCAGCTTCCTATTTCCAATGCCCAAACGCTTGACTTTGAGAGGGAACATAGAACAACAACAAGTACAATAACATTGACTCACATGGCAATTAAGGGCATAGGTGGAGAAATCCTTCTCCTAGAGGACTGGCCAGAACACCTTAACATTATTCCATGGAGGCAAGAGCTTCCCATGGATGTTAGTCAGCAGCAGAAGCCCACCTAGTGAATAGTAAATCAGCTCCTGATTAGCTGGTTGCTTGGCCTTGCCAGAGGTCCATGCTCAGTGCAAAGATACCCAGGAGAATACACTATTTGGAGAAGATGACTGTGGTTTTCCCATACCTACTGTGCCTAATTTGTAGCCAGAAATCAGTGTTAAGTCCAAGCCTCTTCTTCTAGAAATACAAAAAAATAAATTAATAGAAGTATCCAAGGAGGAGCAGAGCCAGGATATCCAAATTAATTTATAGAGTTTGCTTCCAATCATGACCTTGTCACTTGCATCTCAGGGAGATTAGATCTAACAGTAGACCAGATTGCAAATTTACCATGGTCTTAAGAGTTATGAGTAAGGTTTTTATTTAACATAGGGCATTTACATTTGTTGGGAAAAAAAGGTACATTTTGTTTACAGAAAAGCTGAAGAAAGTCACAGGAACAAAACCTATAGTTAACAGTAACCTGCAGCTAGTTGCCTGGCAATCTGTGAATGCCTCTGGGGAATTTGCTGAACTGCAACAGTGTTACAGAAAGCTGGAGGTCAGAGATACTAGAATGGTAGTGTTCTTTGCTGAAATGAGACCCCCAGAAACCCAGCCAGTCACTGAGTTTTTCTAGTGGCATGGGATGCTCACTAACATTCTAAGCCTCAGGGTTAAAGTGTCAGAAAAATGACAGTAGAAAAGGAAAGATACATCTGGTTGGTGGGAAGACTTGAAGAAAGGATAAGGAGGTTTTAATTTACAGGCAAACAAAAAAAAGTCTTTATGTGCATGTTCAGAAACTTCTCCAGCTCATGGTCCATAAAACCATAACAACTGCAGATGTTTAGGCAGAGTCTAAGTCTTAACTAGAGTAGACCCACAGAATCAATGGTGACTTTGTACTTTAAACACATATGTAAATTCTATTTATTTATTTATTGTGCCTAGTCTAGTTGGGGCTAATAAGAGGAGTCGGACTTATATGTTTCATTTAAGGCAAATTTGCTTTAGGATTTTATAAAGGCACTGGACATTCACATGAACTTCTCTGAACTCCAATCTGTATATATTTAAAAATACCTCAGCTATTGCATGTCAATTCTGTTTTCACAGTGCTCCAAGTAACTCTGGTTCAAGACCTTTGCCCACTTAAGCCTTAGCAATGCCCTAGCAGCCTGTGAGTACATTATATTTTTGTAAATATTGGCTACATATATAAAGTATATCACTTTCAACTCTACGAAAGTCATGCACACACTAGCAACTGCACTGGTACAATGACACACACTCTAAAAACTGCTTGAGGTCCACATTTCTATAACTCTGGTCAGACTGATTATGCTGTCCCGAAGTCTAGGAAGGCACAAACAAGTTAAACACAATTCAGGTTGAGTATCTTGGCATTCACAGTTTTATAGGAGTCTTGCATTGAAAGTCCATTATTATGGAGATCCATTCTGAGGCTTCTGTGGTAATGGAAGCAGGTGACTCTAATGTCAGGAAGGATGGTGAATCTGTTCTGGATTTCAGTCCAGACTTCAAAGCAACTATCCAAAGTGCTAAGCCTATTATAGAGATAGGATTCAGTATCTTGCATTGCACTTTTAAAGTTCAGACCAAAACCTAAAGTGAATTCACTGCCTGATTAACATGAATGTCACCAGCCACTGTCGTTCAGTGGGTCCAGTAATGATGGACGGCTGGAAGCATTCTCAAGTATGCTTTATTCAGTCTAAGGATTTCTGCTTATACTTTGTGACAATAAGAATGAAGTGCTATTGGTTCAGATTTGAATGCTCCACAATAAACCAATGCATATTGTCTAATACTATTCCTATATTTATATCACCTAGTACTAGATCTATATATCCCAACCTACCTACTGGGCTGCTGACTAAGCCTGGTTATATCACTCCCAGTTGAAATATCTTCACTTGCTACTATTCCATTCCTGGGCAGAGTTTAAAGTGTTGGTTATGAATTTGAAAGATCTACAAGGCTTGAGTCCAAGCAATTAAAAAAAAAACCAGCATGTCCCTATATGAGCCAGCCTGAGCTTGAAGATCTTTGGGGGAAGGCTTTTTCTCTCTCCCATCACCATTTCAGGCACAATTGGTGAAGACTTGTGAGATGAGAGACCCTTCTCAGTGGCTTCTCCCAGGCTGTGGAACTCCCTTCCAAGGAAGGTCCAGTTGGTTCCTTTGTTCTTTTTTCTGCCAGCTAGCAAAGAGCTTTTTATTTAGGCAGAGCTTTGATTCCTAAATCTCAAACATGTTTTGAAAATGGCATGCTGTGCTTTCATCTTTTAAATTATGTTTTAAATGTGTTTTCAACTATTTTAAACCATGTGCTTTTAAAGTAGAATTATTCAGTTAAGTGTACTTTAATAAAACAAAGATTTTAACTGAAATTTCTTTTAAATGGATCCCATGCTAGGAGAAAGGTGGGGTATAAATTAATTAATGGAAAAACTAATAACCAAAATTTGATGCTTAAAAATACTGTAGTTCTGTTTTACACTCCCTCCCATTCAGGCTTCATCTCAAAGAATTATTCTGCTCAGTGTATATGAGATTATAGAGTTTTATCTGTGTCTCAGGTAGCATTAACACAAGATTGCTCCAAAGCCAAATCAGTTCAAAACGGATAGTTGCTGTCTAATGCCAAGTGCTGTTGCCAAAGCATAAAACACATTTTTTTCCCTTTCTTGTTGGCAGAAGTGATACAAAAATCAAAATAGCTGTTAGTTCTTTTCTTTCTTTTTTTTGCAAGAATAAAATGGTTTCAAACTCAACTTCCACATAGACATTGCAGCACATCATAGATTTCTCATAACATAGAATGTAATCTTCTAAGAAGAAATGCCAACTTGGAAAAAAAACAACCTATATATGTTTTGAAAGGTGAGAAGAAAACTTAAGCCATTTCCACACTAGCCTACTATAGTGCTATTATTTCACTTTCAACATCCTACGGAATCCTGGGGTTTGCAGTTTAGGGAGGGGGCAACTATAACAGGCTAGTTCAGAAATGGCCTAAGTGAAAGAATATATTATTACCAATGTTACTGTAAGAATGTAAAATAGGTAAACGAGTAATGGTCTGTTGCTGTGGGTGATTAGGCAACTGTAGCAAAGAAATGAAGATGAAAATGCATTTTTCTGTTCACATTCAAAGATGCATCCAACCAGTTTAAAAGAACTCCATTTGTGCTGTGGCCTTTGGTCAAACCATATACATTTATACACTGAAGAAAAAAGAAGTCAATGCTGAGTTAGTACCTGTTCTTTCCATAAGGTAGAACAATTCTTTGGGTCTGAGCATTGGTCATTTTACTGCAAAAATAGATACATCCCTTTGAAGAAGCACTTTTACTGTAATGAACACATTGCTATTTTAGTGTGCTAATGTAAGGACAGGTCAGGTCCAACTCTAGACCTTTCAGATCAGGGTCAAAAATTTAATGGATTGAATTCAAACCTAAAGTGTTTTATTATTTAATATTGATTTAAGGAAAAAAAACAGTGAGACAAATAAAAGAATTAGCACCCAAGTGAAGGACTCCCTCCATCCATAATCAATTAACATCTTTAAGATCTGTCTGAACAAAATGTCTTTGCCTGCTTGGAGAGGGAAAACATAGAGCAAGGAAAACTAGCCCCCCGGCCAGATATTCCAGTGACCAGGAGCAGCCACCAAAAAATCTGTTGCTTGTGTGAACCCCTTCCCCAGATGGTGATGAAATTGAATGGAATGACAGTCTAAAATAAGAATGAAACAAAACATTTCAAAAGTTTTCTCCCTATTGGGTGAGGCTACGAGAACTGTTGAATATTTTTCAATTTATTTTGGCAAGTAAAGACGTTTTTGTGAAAATTTTGTGAAAATTTTTCCAAAGTCCCCAGAAACTTACCTATGGAATATTTTACAAGAGATTGACAATAACATTTCAAATAAATACCGGATGATCCTCTTATACATGTAACATCAACTCGAATCGAACATGCCAAAATGTGGAAAAATGAAGGGACTCCCAAGATAGAACAATGGTTAGACAATTTATTAGAAATAAAAACGGCAGATACTCTAACACAAAGATTAAAAGGACAGACAGATGACAAAGTTAATAATGAATGGCAGCCCCCTCCACAATTATTTCAGAAAATATAAAACTAACAACTAGCATGTAGTGGTTACCGTAATTTAAGAGGTAGAAAATGGGTCTTTAAACAACAAAGATAACACTTAAATAAAACTGATATTTTGTATATATAATACACACACACATATATATACACACACATACACATATGCAATACTAAGTAATATTTAGATAATGTTTGACACAAAAATATATATTTATACATATGTATCAGGAGCAATAATGGAAGTAGAAAATATCTTTGGTTTAGAAATTTGATTATACTATAATTGTAACTAATAAATTATCCTAGGTAGGGACAGAGGGAGAATAAGAAGAAACTTTAGATTCTATTATTGCCTTGATGAACAATACTATGTTTATTGATATGCATTTAATTTGTTATAACTGTAATAAAAAGAGAAAAAAGACTTTTTTTGTGAAAAATTTGTGAAGCTTATTTTCACACAAAAAAGTTTCTCCATTGAAAACGTTTTCCTTACAAAAAATACATTTGTGTGCAATTCCTAGCATTTTTTTTTCTGTTGCTAAAGATTATGAAAAAAAGTGATGGCCTTTTCTCTTACATGCAGGGGTGGAATATCTTCTAGGAGTTTACAAATTCTTTTATGAGATGTGCCAACATACTGAGAATTCTTTCTTCCCTGAAGATTATAATATTTGTGAATATTATTTACATCTCTTCCTTGATGATGGTGGTGGTGGTGATAGTGGTGGTGATATGTGCTTCAAGAAGACTCTGACTTGTGGTGACTCTATTTGGCTTTGTTGGCAAGAGTTCTTCAGAGGAGATTTGTCATTGTTTGCCTTTGAGGCTGAGAAACGGTGATCTGCCTAAGGCCACCCAGTGGCTTTCCAAGACTCACTGAGGTTTGAGCTCTGGTCTCTCATAATCAACACTCAGACCAATGTCATAGAATCACAGAGTTGGAAGAGACCACAGGGGCTATCCAGTCCAATGCTCTGCCATGCAGGAACCCACATCAAAGCACTCCCACCAGATGGCCATCCAGCCTCTGCTTAAAAACCTCCAAAGAAGGAGATTCCAGCACACTCCGAGGCACCCTATTCCACTGCCGGACAGCTCTGACCATTGCATAACACACTGGGTCTGTTTACACCCCTACGCTGAAGACATTGAAACTTGTCAAAAATGAGGGAAGAAAGAAAAGAATAGGATGGTTAAAAAAGGTTTCTGACTTTTTAGCAGTTTTCACCAAGCCAGAAGTTTCATACTGTTGCTGAATACAGAGGCTGAGAATTGCCCTTCACACTCCAAAAAGGGGCTGGCACCAAGGCACATGCAGTTCATGGTAATTCAAAAGCTAGCCTTAACTTAAGAGCTCAGAGTTCCACTTTGATCCACAGATTCCCTGGCAACCAGCCTTTTGAAAAACAGAAATAGCCCAAATGATAATGCATAAATTACTAGTAAATCTGGAAATTAATTGTCAGAAAATCTTGTGGCACGTAGCAACAGAATTAATTTATGACTTAAAAATAACTATTCAACAGCTTGCTGTTCATGAAGTCAACTGGAAACTGTGAAATATGTCCCCTTGTTTCTGGAGAGTGTAAAATAAATAAACACAGTGCAATAATGCAACTGTGCCTCTGCAGTTATGTTCCACAGTTAGCCACCTATTCAAAATGAATTGGGGCAAATCTGTCAAGTTTTGCTTTCTCTCTCATCAGTGGGTTGATAATTTTGGAAAACTAACACCAAAAACAAGCTGCGATGAAAATTGTCATCCATCCCCAGAAGACTGGCAGATCTGTCTGAAAGGAAATCCATTTATTTTCTCCCCCACTTGTGAACTTTAGTAAATTCTGATCAGCAATTAAACAAAATAACATTCTTACTCACAATCCCTTGAAAGAATTGAAGCACTTTCCATTCCTTTTATCAGATTACCATGTACATGGAAAGGCTATTCCTGTCATGCCAATTGAATGTACTAATCTATGTCGACAAAGGGAAATTAATTATATCTCATACTTTCCCTCATATGGATAGCAAACATGGGAAACGTTAAATCTGGAAATCTAGGAGCATGTCCTCATCTCTCACTCTCCCTCAGCTGCAGAACTGCAACCCCGATGAGTGCTATCTGCTATCAGGGCTTGACAGTTGCCTTGGGATGATGAGGGACAGTGCACGAGAAACTACCTTGTGCATCATCCAAGACAAAATATAAGCATTCATAACCCCAAGTGATGTCTGCATTTGCCAATAACAGTATTCCAAGAATTGTTCTATTGCAATCCAAGAAACGGTTGTCAGATAGAACAGTTCATATCAGATTGTTATTATATTGTGGTTCATGCAATCTCAAGAACACCTGTATGACATAAGGCATAATAGGACTTCCCTCAGTCTATCCAGTTTCACTTTCTAGTGAATTATCACATCCCTCAAAATATAATTGTTATGTCTAAAGAAGGAAAGGGAATCAACATCTTGGCAAGATGGAAGAAGAATCCCCATCTTCAAATGTGTTAAATTTGTTAATTGTAGGAGAGCTCAAAAAACTTAATTTGCTTGTGTTAACAACATTAGTGTGTGTCTGAGTCATCATATTAATGCAACTGTTGAATGATTAAAATAACGGTGATTCAACCGTTGCAGAAAAAACTTGGATTCTTCCAGTAATTCATTCCTGTGGGCACCCCTCACTTCTGTGCCATATGAAGTTCCAGTGTGAAGCCAGAAACAACTATAAAGGTAGCTTTCCTGCCCCCTTTGCCCCCCAAAACTTTTCATCCTTTCCTGACTCACAGGAAAGAAGGTAACGGATTTCTCTTTCTACCAGTATTCCTAAGAAGCTGCTGGGAGTGGCAGCTGAAAATGAGTCATTCTTTCCTGTTGATCCTCCAATTGTGCTGGGAGCAGCAAGAGCTGAATTGGAACTGTCCCTCTGTTCTCCTTGCTGTAATTGGGGATTTGTTCTACATAAAATTCACACATGATTGATTTTCATAGAAAACAGCATACTTTGTTCAGAAAACAGAATTTTCTGTGTAGGAATTAATATTTCTATTAATATTAATTCTAATATTAATATTTCTGCATCAAAATATTAC
Organism: Ctenosaura bakeri; assembly: GCA_948474755.1. NCBI lineage: Eukaryota > Metazoa > Chordata > Lepidosauria > Squamata > Iguanidae > Ctenosaura > Ctenosaura bakeri. The sequence continues at coordinate 50,907 of CAOLHI010003895.1, read as the reverse complement.
CTTCCACACAGAAAATGCTGTTCCCTGGGCAGAAATACTGCTTTTCTATGCAAAACAACTGTGTGCAAATTTTGCACAGAAGTCATCTCAAATTGTGAATAGACTTCAAAAATTGTTTGGTTTTCAAAGACGTTCTAGCAGTAGGAAGAAAACTGATGAATTTACTGTGATCTTTGAGAAGCAGCTTTTAGCTCCATTCTGCACTACACTGTTATAGTGCTATTATTCCACTTTCAACATCCTATGACATCCTGAGGTTTGCATTTTAGGGAGGGGCATTTAGAATTCTCAGCCAGAGAGTTCTTTGGCCTCAGTAAACTACAAACTTAAGAATTCCAAAGGAGGTTGAAAGTGAAGTAATAGCACTCTAACAGTATAATGAGGAAATGGCCTCAGTGAAGGATTAATTCTCTACTTGGGAGTAAGTAAGAGCACCTCAGTAGGATAAGTAGTCTAAGTGAGCATTGTATGAGCAGATTGGAATATCTGGGACCAAGCGGAACCAAAGGAAACAAACAAAGAGAAAGTAGATGAGAAGATAAGAAGGTGGGTACTTAGCATTAGCCACTCCATGCCTTTCTTTGCCTTGACAACTTGCCTTTATTTTATTTTCGTAGAGGGGTTTGTCTCCTGACCTCCCCCATTTCCTCTTAGCTTAAGGCTCACCTCCATAGATCTTCCTAATTCTGGCAAGCAGGTCTTCAGGTGAGCTGCTATATATATTCTGGGTAACACCCTCTGTTCCTTTCCATGTCTAGAGGAAACTCCACGATTACTTCTGGCATCTTGGATCTTCTCCCTTTGTGGTGCTCCCCTTTAAAACTGGCCTCCATATTTTTTATTGTTTTCCTTGTTCCTGTTCCTTGTATGTCTCCTTCACAGGCTTTAAGCAAGTCAAGCAGCTGGCTCCCATCCAAATTGAAGACACATAGTGGTAAGCAGGCATAGTGGCATCTCTGGTGAATGACTATGACCCTTTCATAGCCCTTAAGAAAACTAGAAAAAGTTATGTAGATTCATTAAAGGCAAATCTGAGTAACTGTTTTGTTTTATATTTTTAAAACTGAGAGATCAGCCACGATTTGCTTTGTTGTCTGAAGGATCCCAGGGGATCCCAGGAATTTGCACAGCACCTAGTAGATTAGGTGCTTAGTTATACTGGCTAAGGTTAATGTGTGTTGCATTACAACTGCATGCACTTTAAGGTTTTATTTAAAGTTCAACTAACCATCTTAAGGCTCTGATAGCTAAGTGCTGGAAATGTGGCTTCAAAATCAAGCAAACTTGTTTTCCCCTCTCATTTTGTTTCTGAAGAAACCTGGTGAAGATTTCTTTGGATTTTGGCCCCTCCTGATACATATATTTCCCAAATGAGTATTTGGTTATGCAAGTTACATGCAAGAGACAGATAATTTAGTTACAAAATGCTAATCCTTTTCTATAAAACTAGTATGACTACTAGAATAAAATTTGATTATCTACTAAAAGCCATCTGATTTGAGATCTTTTTCCAATATCAAATAATTCTGGTTAAGTTTCTGCTTTTCCATATTCCTTGAAGACATCAATAGTGCACTTATAATTTGAATGGTTGTGTAAAAGCACCTTGGTTTCTCATTTAGCAGTGCTAAAAATAAAAGGCAAGCAGTTATTTTAATTATAGAGTACATATAACAAATTGACATAATTATAATTAATGCAGGAAAAGCTTTAAGAACTTTGGGAAGTAGGAAATTAACTCAAGACCCCAGTTTGTGATAAGATGTGTTATGTTCCACTTAGACACATACCTATACGCTATGGATGTAATTCCCTATTTCTTCTAATTAGCTGGTATGTAAATCAGGAATAACCCACTGTTTTAAATTAAGAAAAAGTTTAAAAATTTCCACCATCTTTCCAGAGAGTGGTCCCTGTCCAGTTGAAGTTAGTTGTGATTAAATCCTTTTGCATCCAATTCAACAAGCTGTAAAATTAAGTCTTCTGTGAAGTTTAGCCAGGTACTACTAATTTTAGTGGGACTTCGGCCAAAAATTCTTAGAATGTACTGATGCAGCACTTTTGTGTTAATAGCAAAATTCAACAAAGTTCGCATTTCATTTACATATAATGATGTATTAGAAATGTCTGCCAATACACTATTCATGTTTTCATGCCTAACTTGCAGACTTTACTATCCAAGTTTTTTTTTAAAAGATAACAATCTGGAGAAAGAAGAGACAAAAGTACATGAGTCTGAGTATTAGAAGAAAATGATCCTTAATAACAGGGAGGAATATCCTTAGAAACAGAAAGAATTTGGGCATTTATTACTAATGTAGAACAAAGTCACATCAATAAATGACAGCTTTGATGAGTCCTTATTGCAAAATCCCTTGCGCCTCATTAAATATGAAAAATAGAAGAAGAATACAGGAGTTGAAAGACAAATCTCAACACAGAACTAATGAATGACATAAAAATGAAAAGACAAAGAACAAATCAGTGCATTTGGGAAGGCTGTATTAGAGCAGGAAATGTGACTGAAAGAAGATGAGCATTTTCAAAAGATCAAGAAGGAAAGAGAGAGATGATATTGAGTACAGTAGTTATTGCTTGGATTTGGAGAGCCAAATTGTATTCCTTGATTCATTATCTAGAGAAGACAGAACTGTCAGCACCAAATTAAAAAAATGGTTCAGAGTAATAAAAGAGGGTAGATTTTGTTACAAAAATGAATTTTGCATGCTCAGCAAGGAGAGAAAGGAGTGCCCATAAAGTAAGGTAAATGAAACAATTATCTCCTCTTGTAGCAAAGGTGTTTTAATTACAAGTCATATTCTAAATTTTTTCCTCTCTAAACATTGTCATGGAAAAATCTGACTAGTAACACATGCTACAAAGTTGTATTTGGAACAGTTTCTAAAGTCTTCAACTGATGTTCAGGCTTTGTGATAGGAATTACACTGACATATAAAAAACTCTTAAGGAGTATTTATAATGGTAGTCCCCAAACTCCTAAACTAGAAGGAACCCCTAAATTAAAAATTTATAAAGGAGTGCCTTCCAGCTGTTAATGATTACTATTATCATTATTCCATATCATTAAAGAGGTTTCAATAATCCAGTGGGAACTGTATTCTAGAAATCTGTGGGTCAGCCAACTCTGCCCCAAAGCTGGAGTTCTTCTCCAAAATCTTAATCCCATCTCTGCTGTTCAGCAATTATTTCTGTTAGGATTAAACAAATGTGATCACTCTGCTGATCTACCATCAGAAACTGTTGCGTTCATTTGTTATTATCTAGTGGTATGCAACTCCTTTTAGTTTGATGTGGAATTGAGTTGGCAATTATGAGTTTTCTCTGTAAGACTGTTGGTGATGCGGGCGGAGGAGGGGGTCCTCAATTTTTCAAAATTCTCTCTCAATTTGTAATGTTGGCACCTATACACTGATGCTGCCTCATGCATGCATCATCATGTGATTGGGTTTTCCAGCCAACATCATGGTGAAGACTGACCTCCAAAACTAAGAACAACAACAGTCTTAGAGGAGATAGTAATCAAATATAGCAAAGGCATATCAGGCAGCCTGGCTACATAAAGAGTAGTAGTAAACTAATAGTATCAATTGAGACAACTCCACTGGTCAGCAGATCACCAGAAGGGGTGAATTGTGTCATTCCCACTCCTAGGAAGAATGCTGCTGCTGCCACAGAGAGCTTTGTTCTTTGCAATCTGTATTCCCAGATTAATGCCATGAAGCCAATTCAACCAACCTCAAAACTAAACTGACCAGTTCAGACTAATTTGAGTGGGATCTGGAATGTGTCTGGATCATATCAGTCCAAAGTGATTCAGACTGTTTCAGTCATCCTTACTGATAGGAACACCTGATGGCAACACTACTCATTTGTGGCTTGCCATAGTCTGATAACCATATGAGTAGAGGAGTGTCTAACACTGACTGTCAAGGTCAGAGACCCGGGCGGCAAGCCAGTCCAGAGAAGGGAGAGGGAGAAATAGGAGAGTCCCACTAGGAGGAGTCGAAGGAAGCAATTACTCATAGGGAGTCCATTTACCTAAGCCTGAGTGACAAGTGAAAGCCATAGTCAGAGTCCAAAATCCAGAGATCAAGAACCAAGAGATCAATCCAAGGGAGCAGGTGCTGGAAGCAGGGAGAGGGCTTGTAGAAAGTTTGCCACAAGCAAAGGAAAATTTCCAGGCAGGCAGTTATATAGCCCAGGCACGGGTGTGGCCAGTCACTGCTTCTTGAACTTAATCAAGGAAGCCTCCCTTTGCTCAGCTCTCTTGAGTTTCCACCTTGTTTGTGGGCTGATTGATGCAGGCTCCAGGTCCTCGTCAGGATCACAGCTGGATCCCTGATGCCCTAAGGGAGCAGGCAGAGGAACATCCGAGCCTGCTTGGTCCATGGCAGCAGGGGGAGCTCTTGAGCTGCAGGACTCATCTCCAGCCAGAGCCACAGGGATCAACAGCTGCTGCTCATCATCTCCACCCTGAGCAACAGGGACCAACAGCTACTGCTCATGAGCAGCAGCTCTGACAGGGGCTTCAGTTATCACACTGACTGACTCTCCTTTGTGTATGAGAGGTTTTTGCTTGCATGGAGAGCCTCCATGTGAAGAGGAACCTCTCCTTGGCAGAGATGTTGCTTTCCAGTTGAGGAAAGCAACAATGGAGAGGCCCCAGACTAGGTACTCCTCTGCTTGTACATGTATTGAGCTGTGGCAAATAGTAAGTGAATATGTCTCTAAAATGTTATAAAGCAGCATATAAAGAAAACATCTGGGTGAGGAGCGGGCAAGAAGAAAGAAATTGACAGGCCTAACTTTGCATCTCAGGTAAGAATATCAGCAACATTCTTCAATCACAGTGTTTTTCACAGGGAAATATAGTGAAAACCATCTAGAGTCTATGCATAGAACTCTAAATTTGTAGTGATGCTCAATTTGGTGGTTCAGATCTGGGTCTGATTCGGACCTTCCTGTCAGATGAGCAAACAGAGACAATGTGATTGGCTTAAAGTTGCTGTCTAACTTTTATGGCTCAATGGGAGAACCTGGGTCTCCCAAGCCAGTCTTTCATTTTATATATGTGTGTGTGCCTGTGTGTGTATTTACTTTCAAATTTGACTATGTATGGATAAATTTCTGTTACTAGATACTTTTTGATACTGCACAGGTTTCTAAAACCACCAGAAAAACACTTCTGCAGAGACATAATAGAATTGTGTTTAATACACAGTGTAATTTGTGACTGCGGTGTTGCGGATTTTGCCAGTGAAGAAATCTGTGCATCTTTTAGATTCTTATTACCATCCATTTCTTATTAATATTAGAATGGCATGTACAGACAAAGGTGTGTGCTATCTTTCTGGCAGTGTGTAAGTTAACAATACTGTTCTATCCAATAATGAAAACTGGTGTCTCTTCATCCATTGCATTCCCTCAGTGGGCTGAACAGGTGCATGCAGTATGTATTTAGTGATGAACACACCTGGCCATTCAGCACATTTCCCTGGTTTGGAATTGGCTTCAAGCTGACATCCATCTTTTCTTTGATTATGTGCAAGCAAATGTGTGGTTTGATCTATAAGCCAGTTCTAGTAGTATTGTCATTGTAGTTGTTATTCAGCTTGCTTGTGTAATGTCCAGAGATTTTCACCTGCATGTGAATTTGTGCAGATCCCTCTTCATACAAGGCATGCTATCTGTAGACTTTGGCACTGCAGAGAAAGAAGGTAGGTGCAACAGAACGGCAACATTGCCTGCAGTGCTCTTGCTGATCTATGCCTGCACTCTGTGATACTGTAGTTTCTATTCTGCTCTCTTTGCCAGTGTATATCATTCCTTGTCAAACGATTCACTGACTCCAGAGTCTACCGCAGCTTAAAAGCGGTATCTTTTTGCCAGGGTTACTGCTTTACTGTCTTTTTCCCTTTTAAATTCACTCCCCGGTTTGTTTGAGCAAGAAGTGCCTGCAGCTGATAAGTAGCCATTGGTGAGGCAAAATAAAAGTCAGGGTATGCAAACACCACAAGTTCATACTGAATATCTATCATTCAGGCTTTCAAACCTAGCACTCAGGGTGGGTCACTGTAAGATATTCTGCCCAATGCTGCTCCAATATTGTTTAGGAAATTGCTACTCATGTAGAATGTTACAGGCTAACTTCATGGCAATTCCATTATTTCTCTCCTTCTGGACATTTTCAAAAGTGCTGATTTTGAGTGACCTGAACAGCAAGCCCACCCAAGACATTTTGCTGCCTGGGGCAAAGTAGCTGACTGCACCCCCACCTCGCTGAAAGTGAATAATACACAGGCAGAAATTTTTCTTCTGCTCACTGGGACAAAGTGTGTGCACATACATGTATATGTGCTGCCCATTTAAAACACCTGTAATCAGTTGCTTGAGGTGCTCTACCTAGCTATAATGCTGTATATAGAGAGGGATGTTTTCAGTCCATTTACAGCTTAAAAGTTAAGCAGCAGCACCTTGAATTCAAACCAGAGGTATACTGATAGCCTGTGTCATTTCTTTAAAACTGATATTATATGGTTTGCCTATGATGTTATTGTCAGCAATCTAGCTGCTTCATTTTGCATTAGCTGCTGCTTCCAAGTTGTGTTCAAGGACAGCTCAATGTATACAGCATTGCAGTAGTCTAATCAGAAAGTTATTACTACATGAATTACTGTGGCTATGTCCCTGTTCAGAAAGGCTGCAACTGGTAGACTAGTAGAAGCTAGCACCAAGCAGTCTGAGCCATGCAGTTCCCCTGGGTTTCCAGTGGCAGAGATGGATCTAGGAGTACTACCAAGTAATGCACTGGTTTCCTCAAGGGGAGTGCAACACCATCCAGGTCAGATAACATACTCAGTTTCTCAGATCCTGGAGCCACCAACCCACAGGGCCTTATCAAATCCAGCACCTGCACAGCCCCACCTGACAAGAAGTAGCATTGAAAGTCATCAGCATACTGATAGCACACAACTACCGAGCTCCTAATCACCTCACAAATCAGCTTCATATAGATATTTAACAATGTACAGGATAGGATGGAATGCTGTGGTGTCCTCCAATTTAATAAATGAACGGGAAATTCCCAGTACCCTTGTCTTGGCCCTATAACACAATGTCCCTACTCCCATTCTCTCAGATACTAATACCCTTTGAAGAAGAAAAAACTGCTAAAAGATCAAGGAAGTTCAACAAGGTAAATTTATCCAGCTAAGCTGTTTCTTCCAAGACCATCTAGATTTGCCCAGCTACTGCACACTGGATGATCCTGCCCAAATAGAGGATATCAGCAACAGGACAGTAGTTCTCACATACCTCTAGGTCTTTTTAGGAGAGGATGCATTATAATATATAATATAATTATATATTTTTCAAAGTAGGAGGCACCATCCCATAACAGAGTGAGGCATTTATCACCCTTTGGACCCACCCATTAAATCCACCTCCATCAGATATTGTTAGCCAACATGGCAGGCAGTAACTGAAACTGATCCCAAGAAACCTGACCAGATGGACTGCTGGATACTTTTTTCCAGATTCTGCAATAAGATCTCTGGAATAAATGTGTTGGGCAGTATGAAGAGAACGTGACAATAGAAGCAAGATCTGTTTTTTTTTCTTTTTTCTCAACCTCACTGAAGCATGACAGGCACATTGAATGGCCAGCCAAAGCCAGGCCATAGCTTTACAGACTGGAACTGAGGCCTAGATACATACCCCTTACAGTTGAAGAGAAGGTCTGGAATGGCCCTTGTCTCAGCTGAGTTCTGTGCTAGGGAGGTTTCACTGCAGATCTGGTTCACTCCATTATATGTGTCTCACCTCTTTATTTTGGGGTTAGGGTACAGTGGTGGTACATTAAGGATGGTAAGGATATTGGAAGAATGGTCCTCAGATAAAACTCTAAAAAAGGAAAAAGCTTTTAGAAGAAAAGTGTACCATGATTCTCAGGTACATCATTGAAATAGATTTAATATACCACATGTACACAAAAATCTTACATTTGGAGGTTTCTTTAAAGGTACAGAGAGATAGTATTCATACAACTCTGACAATATTGTCTGTGTTTCCAAGGTCTCCCACTTTGACCTATGCCTCCCAAAACACCTGTGAACTCTTTCTAGCCAAAATATAAAAAATAAACAGAAATGGAAGTCTCTCCTCTTCCTAACCGAGCTCATTCCTACAGGAATATGCAGAAAATTGCTATCTTCTTTGTGAATGTTATTTTTCTTATTCTTTTTTTTTCTTTTACCTATCTTTTTTAGAAAACTGAAAAACTGTTTTCCTAAGTTAGCCTTCTCCAACCCAAAGACCTCCTAACGTTAGCTTGTGTTGACTGAGTACAACGGAAATGGTAGTTCAACATGGGCATCAGGTTGGAGAAGAATTCCCTAGGGCAACAGCATTGTTAAAATTATCAGTTTGCCTTTGATACATTACAGCTCGCCTAATGTTTTGCTCCTGCTTCTTGTACAAGCAGAACTAAATGACACCCATCCCAGCGTGTGTTTCAAATGCATTTTCTTTAAAAGAGTGGTAGACACAGTAATGGCGAAGTGGAGAGTTAGCGTATGGATGTACTGCAGCATATAAAAATTGAAAAATAAATCACTTCATACAAACAGATGTATTTTGCTACTAATTATAAACCGCAGCATGCCCTTGAAAGGCAATTCAACGCACTTTCTCCAGTTCAAACATATGTCTTTTATGCATTATCCAGATAAGAGTCGTATTTAGGTCAGCAGCAAAAGCCAGGATTTTTCAAAAGTGACTGGCTTTGGATTGGATATTGAGTGCAGAGTGTGAGAACTGTTAAAAGCAACTGATTTTTCAGAAAGTGCTAACAGCTGCCTTTTAAACAGGCTGCAATTTTTTCCCCCAAGAAAAGTGCCAGAAAACAAGCTAACTCTTCCCACTCTTAACCAAAAAACACATGACCAAAAGATTCTAGATGGAAAAATGTCTCATATTAGTTGTGGAATAGCATCGTTAATATCACTAATACTTCCACAACATTAATTCCAGGGTACATTATAGAATTTGCTTTGTATTCAAGCACAATTTGGATTTGGGCCACAATGATGTTAGATGAAGGGGACAGGCAAGCAATTTCCACGACTTTTTTCCTTCTAGCTGCAGCATCCTGTGGATCCTGAAAAAAAATGCTATGGAGGCAAGATGACTTTCTGGAACAGCATGAAATGCAATGCAGCAGGGTGAAAAAGAACGACCTCTCTGCACCCTTCCTTCAGTAGGAAATCTACGGAGCATGGAATGACCAACCTGGATCCATCCTATTGTATCTTATGCAGCTCTGGAGCCAATAAGAAGTTTTTGTCTGCTGCTGGGAGTTGGTGGTTCTACTTCCGTTTTTGTTTCCATTTTGGAAGAAGACTGAAATGTAAAATGTAAGGGAAAGACAACAAAACTGTCTCCTCTTCTCAGGCAGACAGAGACTCAACTACTAGTTCCTTTTTGCTTCGGAAGGCTTAAAGGCATGTGAATATACTGAGTTAATCACCAGGGGACAACTTGATTCTCAGAACTAAGAAAGTTGCATTTTAAAATAAATACTTGCTGGTGCTGAATGTTCTTTTTTCCCCTACCATTACTCTCATTATTATTACTTGTTAGTCAATTTTTTCCTCATCACATTGCTTATTATGTTACTTACTACATTGTTACTTGTTACATACATGCTCCTTAGTCATTCCACATTTGCAGCCTTGCTATATGATTGTGGTAGAATTCAAAGACATAACCATGTTAATTGAGATCAGTATGCAAAGGGATCTCATAGCACCATTAAGTCTCAAACAACGAAGTTGGTAGCATAAGTTTTTATATACCTAAGTCTAGAACATCTGTATGTGAAGAAGCAGACTTAAATTTACAAAAGCTTATGCTACCAACTTAGTTCTCTCAGTCTCAAAGGTGTTACAAGATCCATTTGCATACATAGTTGTGGCATGACATGAGGAATTAATATGCTGCCACCTTTTAGTCTGGAGATAGTTGTTCTTTTTGTAATGGTGTTGTCATTGTATGTCTTCAAGTCATTTCTGACTTATAATGTATTGAAACAAAACTGAGTTCTGTGGAAACTTTTCTCTTGCCTTACTACTGCATGGCCAAACAGCTATGTAAATTCATAGAACATGAAGGAGATAAAGACAGGCCTACTGGCAGAACTAAAATAAAAAGAAACTTTTTCCAATAGTATCCTTCTTTACCAAAGTTGTTAATAACAGCTACAGAAGGCATGACTTTAATCTTCTTTAGAAATCAAGGCTATATATTTCCTGTGTACATACATATACCTGTCAACTCTAAGATAAGTCCAGAATTATTACTACCTGTTTGTTTCATAAACACAATAATTAATACTGCACATTACTACCTGGCTCTAAATTTAAACTCATATTTTAAAAAAACGTGATATAACCTCCTGAAGAGAAGGACAAAAATTGGTTGAAATTTGTGTAGGGGCAAATCTTTCTGAAGACTAGCCTACTTATGTTATTTGCAATATGAGAGACAAGTACTTCTTTCACCTGGAAACATATATTGCAGGTAATATGAGTTAGGTAGCCTTCCAGATGGTTTTACCATTTAGAATCAAATTCAGTTTAGCCAATATTTTTGTGATTATACTTAGCATAATGAACCATGTAAAAGAAGATCAACTTTTATACATTATTGTAGTATTAGCACATTGAACTAAGGTTAGGGAGACCCATGCTAAATCCCTACTCAGCCATGAAGTAGCCATTGTGTGACCTTGAGCTAATAGCTAGCTCTCAGCCTGATTTAACAGAATTGGTGTGATAATAAAATAGGAAGGGATATGCTGCCTTGTGTTGCAGAGAAAACATGTAGAATATAGGAGACTGCCAGCACCTCTGTCCTTATGTTGGACTCAGTGGGGAAACATTCAGAACAAGGAATGCTCACCTTTTCTCATTTCACAAGGAATAAGAATAAGAAATTGAAAAGTTTTCTGGCAGTTGGCTGAGATTACAAGAATATTGCACTTCTTGGGTGCATACACATGGTATTTTGCACACAAATATATTTTTTCCACAAAAATGATGTTTTCCAGAAAAGTAATATGTAAAACAAAAATTCAGCAACAACAACAACAACAAAAAGTGCTAGTCTTTCTGTCTTGAAAAATCTTACATCATCCAGGTTTTTTGTTTTGTTTTGTTTTTGAAGAAAAGGCTATGGTATCTAAATGTGTTGAGGCTTTTCTGTCAAAAATAAGAACATTTCTGGATATTATACCTTTATACCTTTGTTCAGTATGTTTTGGAATGCAAGACGTATTTCCAATCAATGACAAAAGGTTGGAAGAACTGCTAGTCATTCAAAATCCTTGTCTCAAAGGATGAACTATAATATACAGTGTCAAGGATTTCATATGACACTAAGTGAACCACATTCAACACCTTGTATTACAGAAAAGAACAGTGTTGTGTGGTTCTCTCTTTAGCTGTTACTGTCCATCTATAACAATCATTCCTCAAAACAGATAGACAATGCCATGTACCTCTTAGACTAAGTAAACCTTGGGAAGAAATCCAGAGGCTTAGAAGAACAGAGAATAATGTGAATGAATGTCTGTGAGTTTGCCAGAAAATGTTTCAGCGCTTAATAGCCTTAACTCAGGCCTGCAAAGCTGTTTGCATTTTTCATGCTGGAAGCCAGCCTTAAGCTCAAGAGTGGGAATTATATGGGCCTCTAAAGGTAGTTTGACTGCAAGTCCCAGCAGACTTGGCCAGTAGTGCCAATGGTGACTAATGCTGGAGTTGCAGTTCAACACCATCTAGAGGGCTGCATGATTTCTACCCCCCTTCTTTTCTTTTTTTTTTAGGTTTTTTGGATCATGTAGCCATCCTTACACAGCTTAAAAATCTGTTGAAAGATGTGGATGCATACTGCTACAACTAAGACTAAGATGGCCATGTTTGAGATGACTATGCACTTGTTGAGAGATTCATATTGGTTATTATGCTCTTCTACCCTAAATGATGTCATTTCACTAAAGGAGGTTTAATGGACTCAATGCTCATCATAAACACATCACAAATAAATTGAATTGCCATTTTATCCATGTTGAAATGTGTCTAGATTGTATTACTGTAGTACAGTGTTCTCAGGGCTGTGTAAAACAGTGGCATCATTAACATTTATAGTTCTTACTGGTAAAGAGGCAGATGACATACAGGCTACTAAATGATCTTGTAATTCAATTGCTGGCGCATTAGGAACTTTAACATATTAAGGCTTGTGATATAAGTTTCAATCCTGTAGTCTGTCAGTAACTAACAAATGCTGAATTATCTCCATCCTTAGGCATACACCATTGGAATCCATTTAAAGTGCTTAATGATGTATTAATAAACCATGATTTTCCAGCAGAGTTTTCTGAACTCCACTCACTGGCGCCAGTGTCAGGGCTGCCAATCAAATTAGAATGTCATCATTCCCTCAGTAAATAAAGGTTAATTGGATGTACAGCTGAAAGGATCGTGAACATAAGAAAAAAATTGTGATAGGCCTGTTCTGGTTTAGAGGACGATGACTTATACTTAACAGCTTTTCTCACATGTTTCTAGCACTGTTTTCTTTCATCATATCTGTAAGGATAAGCCAGCTTTTTCAAAGCTTTTTAAAAAGGCATATTTGTTAAATGGCTTCCATTTCATGTTGCAGCCATCTCTACAACTATCTTCTGATACAATCACTTTACCTCTTCATATGTTTTATCTCAGAGGAAAGATTGGGTCTATTTATGGAAGAAGGGGAACACACTAAAACCAGCACCTCATGATAAAGCATCTTAAGGATCCTGACTATTTCTTCTGATTTTATTGTTTCCCATCTATTCCTTTAAAAATTAATGAGCTGCACACCAGAAATTACATTTATTTTATTGCTTCCCACTAAAGACCACTGCTCGTAAATCAGCCAGTTATCCCTCTTCTGCCAAATAGAAGGATATTCACAATCCTTTTAGTTTACATTGTTTACCTTCTGTAATTTGGAAACCTGCTTTTAATATCTTCCTCAATCCAGACTCATTTTAATAAATGAGATGGGAAGGAATTATCAGTAGATAAGAGAAGCATCTCAGATTTCCACAGCGCCAATGATGTCTTCCAGGTATATATGCATAACCAAATATGAGCATAAAATTACAAGTCCATTGAATATTTCTTTCCTCCACTGCTACTCTCTCTGCCAGTAAGTCTCCTTTTGGTTTCTGACAATAGTGGCGGCCTCATTAAAAGCGCTAATTTCACTGTATAGGTTTGTTTACATATATTTCATTGATTTATTACACAACCCATTCATAAAGTGTATTTAATTTCCTTTAATTACTGTATACTCTCTTTGATTAAATGGGCAGACATTACTGCTTTAGGGTTGTCAGGTAGCCCTTATCATAAGAGAGTCCCCTATTGAAGGTCAGAAAGTTCGTCTCTTATAGCACAGGCATGTGTTCCTTATTTCAAGAGATACTCCTTGTTTGAGGACTGGAAAGCTTTTCCCTTTCTGTAGAATGAACATAATGTCCCCCAAATCCTATATTCTAGGGTGCAGGCCTTTCATAAAGGCATAAATGTGTGCATCATGTTGTTTATGAATGTGGACAATCTGTTAATTTTACAGAGAAGCATATGGATAAGTTAACTGAAATCCATATTTCCATTTGGTATTTTTGAAAAACACAGACTTGTTAACAGCTACTTCCTGACTGCCAGCCCTGCATGTCATGAATGTCAGCTGTTCTTTATTGCTACTTTAGAAACCTGGCAATACCACATTGCTTCACTAACTGCAATTGAGAGAAAAGGGGAAAAATGTACACATGGGTCTGGAAGTTGTTGTTGTTGTTGTTGTTGTGTTTTGATGTTGTTTCTGATTTATGCTGCCCCTAAACACCACCTATGGTGGTGTTTTCTTGGCAAGATTTGTTCAGAGAGTGTGTGCCATTCCCTTCACCTGAGCCTGAGAGAATGTGACTTTCACAAGGTCATCCCATGGGTTTCCATGACTGACCAGGGATTCAACACTGAGTCTGCCAGGCCAGTATTCAAACCACTATATCACTTTGCCTCAAGTCTGGAATATTAAGCCAAACTTTCATCCCAGGTAACAAGGTGGAACAAAAAAAAAAATAGAGAATGAGGAAAACTTTTTTTAAAAAGTCCTTTTACTGATGTAGCTATGAGCTCTGCAGCTAAACTGAGGCCCTTTCCTCACCTTATCTTTTTGTGACGCTGGGGCATGGGGATCGCGCAAGCAACCTTTTGTGAGAGGTTCTCGCATCCCCGCTGCTTTGCCTTCACAGCTGCTGCCTGCTTGCGAGCAGGCAGCATGGGGGGTCCTCCTCTCCCTTCTACAGCACAGCCTGGGATTTTCCCAGGCTGTGCTGGGGCAGGAAGTGCAAGTGCCGCAGCTCCGGAGGCTCCACACACATGGTAAGTGCACGCGGGGCCCTGGAGCGATGCGCGATCATGCACCATTTTCGGCTACAAGCCGAAAATGAAATAGTGTGCAATCAGTACCTGCCGGCCCTGGTAGAGTTTCAAGATAGAGACAGTATCCTGAGTTTTAAGATAGAGACAGAGTGAATTACTAACAGACATTTAAGTTTCAGGTTACATTACCTCTGAGAACTTAGATCAAAAACTGCTCACCATTTCTGAAGACAAAATCATAGCTAGAAATCAGCGTTTGATAGGGGCTGACTTCTTTCTTTCACAGATTGGTATAGCAGTTTTCCAACTGGGTAAAGCACTCTTGTCTTTTCCACACAGTTTTGCCTTACCCCTTATGATACCACTTTTGTGTAAAAGAGTGAGACCTTTCAATGGTTATTTAGAATCCCTTTATCATTCTATGGTAGTGTGTTTTCTGTGTGTCTTTAAATACTGAATACAATTCAGCCTAGTCAGCATTTATAAAAAATAAACTGCAATATTTATTAAGATAACATACAGAACAACGTATTGGAGTTCATATGCAGGTCAACATTAATAACATTTTTCAGAGTGCTTTTAGACAGGTTCCTTACATCTTTAAATTCTCCTATAAGCACAAGTATAGTAAACAGCCCTTTGGACACACCTTCACTAATGAATCAACCCCCAATCTAGGTCAGTCTTTTTGATAAGATTCTATAGTGTTTTAATCACTCTTCTGCCTCTCACTAGACTTCCCATGAGAATTAAACCCTGCCCACACAGTCACCCTCCCTGGTTGACTGAGGGAATTCACTCCACAGCTATCTGACAGACAAATGGCAATCAGTGTTTGCCTTAATATATCTTTTCCTTTCAGTCACCAGCCCCCTTCCACAAACTACGGAGCAGGATTTCTTGTCAATGTCAGGCGGAGGCTAAGCAAACACAGAGGCAGCAACTGGAGTTTTATGGCTTTTAATAAGTAAGCAGTAAAATAATCAAGGGGTTACAGCACCCAAAGCAAACAGAGGCAGTAAATAAAGCCATAAAGTAATTAAGAATTTACGTCACCCAAAATGGACGGAGGCAGTGAAACTCAGCAACGAGGATTAACAGAATAACCAGGAACAGAAAGTCCATGAAACAGAATGGTCGACGGTTGTTGCCCCATGACCCCCTTTCCCCAGCGTCTGCCTTAAATAGTCTTTAGCCTAGCTGGGGCTGATCAAACATCCATTGGCCTGGCCCGCAGCTGGAGGCCCTCAGACCTCAGACGCTTCTTGAGCAAATGTTTTGATCTACGAACCGCCACCTTTTCCAGCCACCTCTGGAGGAACGTGGGAGGAAAGTCTGCTGCAAACTCCGGGCTGGAGTCAGGAACAGCAGCTTCTGTCGAGCCAGAAGCATTGACCTCCTCTGCTGCAGGTACTGGCTCGGGCACCGGCTCTGGGATATCCATGGAGTTGCTGGCAGGGCCCTCCCTTGCCTCTGCAGGAGCCCCCTCTCCCTCCAAGGGATCCTCCCCTGGCTGGGAGTCCAAGTCCAACTCAGAGTCCCCGTCTGAATCGGCAGCCTGCTCAGCTTGGTTCATGACATTTCTCTCCTGGGGAGCTATTCTAGTTGCCTGGCAACCTGTTTCTAGGTTGCTCTGGAACTCTAGATAGCCACACTCCCAGAACTTTGTCAAACAGAGAAATACCATTTATTTATTCATTTATTTATTTATTAATTTGCCCTCTTTAATTCTAGCACAAGATTCAAGGTAGCTTATAACAATTTAAACAAAGTGTGCTTGTACAACTATTAATAAAATATTGAAAAAGCAGTTTAACACAAGCTTAAATACACAAGTTAAAAACAATTCAGGAATAAATTTAAAACATAATAAAAACATACAGAAACAACATACTCCATTAAAAGCTTCATCTGCTTCAACAAGTTCAAATCAAAGGCCTGCCTATATAAAGTAATCTTCACCTGCCAGTGGAAAGACAGCAGGGAGGGGGCTGACTGAATCCTGTACGCATTTCTTCACCCATCACGATTTGAACACTCCCCTCCTAAGCTGTACCCACACTGCACAATTACTCATTGCCATGGCACCTTCCTATGGAACTTTAAGTTTTGTAGTATGGAAAGGTATTTAAAATTCTCTTCTAGAGAGGTCTAATCCACTTCCTTGTACTACAGTAATAGAAAGAACTCTAAGTATCTCACCAAACTACAAAACTCAGGATTCCATAGGACAGAGTCGTGACAATTAAAGTGGCATCAAACTACCATAAATATGCAACATGGATACACTCAAAATTTTCAAGAGGTTCTTTCTCATTGAACCCCTGGATAGCATTGCAAAGGTCTGTATTCCCTGAAAGCAGTCTCAGCTTATGAGGGCCACCCTCACATACCTTTAGTTTTATTCTGGGGCAGAGATGGAGAAACACATGGTCCTCATAGTTACAGCTTTGCTGCAAAGAATGAAGCATATAAAAAGTAAAGAAAGCAGAAATATTCCTCTTCCAGCCAGAATATTGGAAGGATTATTTACTGCTTGTTGAAGACAGGCACTCAGGATATTGTCCATGAAAGCAACATTATAGTGCAGCAGCTATTTATGGCACTGATGGTAATATCATGCTCCTGCTTGTCTCTAAGTTAGCCAGGGCAGGGTCTTTTTCTCACTTATACTGAATAACATTCCACAAGATTTTTCTTTCTTGTTACTCTAACTATAAAATGATGGCACCCTCCTTCAAGGATTATAGGGCCCCATGAACTGTAGCACCATAGTCTCAAACAAACATTTCTGAATGTAAGTGGATAACATTTAGAACTGAATACCAATGATTGTTTTCCACTTAGAAAGAGAAAGAATTTGCTTCCGATTCTTGGACATAAGAATGGTACAAGAAAAGGAGAATCTCTGTAACTTAGACCCTTTCTGCATCCTACCTTTTCTCGGCACACAGGTGTGCTGCTAGTGCGAGAAGCCTCTTGTGAGAGGCCCTCACATCCAGGTTTCTTCAGCTCCGCACGAGCTTTCTGCTCGTGTGAGAGCTCTGCCTCTTCCTTTCGCAGTACAACCTGGGACCTTTCCAGGCTGCACTGAGACAGGAAGCATGACCAGCCAGGCTCCTCAGGCTCCACACACAAGGTAAGTGCATGCGGGACCTGGGAGCAATGTGCAACCGCGCACCATTTTTGGCTTAAAGCCGAAAATGAAAAAGTGCACAAGTGGTGCCTGACAGGCCCTGGAGCATCGTGCAAATGTGAGTGCATCATGTGGACTGCTCCTCACATTTGCATGATGCTCGAGGGGCCCTTTTGCATGGAAAATGGAGTGCGGAAAGGGCCTTAGTTCTGCATCCTTGGTGCATTGGCTTGCATTGAGCTCTCTGGACAAACAATTAAAATATTTGACAATTAGCATCTACAAAAGAACCTGTGAGATGAGTCTCAATGTTACAGCAAGATTCAGTTTGCTAACTTCAAATAATTCATTTTAACTGGAATACTGCATGCACATGCATAGATGCTGTGTCAGGGTTGGAATCATACAATGCAGAAATGAATAAAATGAAGTTTTTGTTCTGTAGTCATAGTATTTCCCTAGCATGAAATGCTGGTCTAAGGTCTTGCTTTTGGCAGAGTGGAAGTGATAAAGAGGAAATGAGTTTTCACAAAGATGTGTTCTATTCATTTATAAATGGAGCCTCAAAGAATCTAAAGCTGTTTGATTTGTTTCAGTAATAGTTTAACACAGCAGCACAAATCATACCATAACAATACCTTTATGGTATCACTGAGAACTTCTAAATTCAGTAGGACCAAATTACAATCTGGAGCCTTGGGAGAGGAAAGAACTGGACATAGAAACAGCATCTCTTTTCAGTGTGTTTTGTCTGATCTTAATTTTTGTTCTCTTAGTGGTGGTTTGGAGGTATAGTAAGATCTCAGACATTTGCTTCCAGATGATACAGCTTCCAGATGATATAGCCTTGATAATACAGTAAGGTGGCAGATAAATGAATCTCTAGAGAAGGAATTGATCAACTCAGGTAGCTGCAGCATCTTGTTTGTATTGGTCCTCTGTCTTATCAGACCTACCTTCTCCTACACCACATCAGACTGCAGGAAATACCTTCCAGAGTACTTTTTACTGTATCTATTCTCCTTTACATAGATTTGCACAATATCATACACTACAATTGTCCTTGCTTTGCAGGGATGGATCCAGTTAATCCCTTGCCATCTCACTTTCTTAGTGGTTTTTAGAATGTCTCAGTCTCTCTCCCTCTCCCTTGCCCATCACTTTTCCCCTTTGTTCTTTGCTTACTTCAGTTGCAGCAAACCAAGTTTAATTCACTTTTCAGGAGAGAGAACATCAGCAGTAGATTGCTGCAGCGTCTTCTAGCTGTAGAACAAAACATCATGTGCTGTGTGACCTTTCATGGGGTAAGAAAAAGAAATAGACACTAATCTTCTCTATGTGCCAAGGCTAAACAGTGCCACAAGCAAGAAATTGTAACTCCTTGAGGTCAATCTTTAAGATAAAGTTTACTGTCTGCTTTGAAAAAAAAAAGTTTTGCTTAGTTTTGTTTTGTTTTGCAGAGTCATGTCTCTTTACCTTAACAATGGAATCGTACACACATATTTTCAGAAGTAAATCCCAGTGAGCTCAGTGGGACTTGTTTCTCAGTAAATGTGTATAGGTAAATGTGTATAGGATTATAAAAAGGAGGAAGGAAGGAAGAGATAAAAAGGAGAGGAAGAAATGTGGCAGCACTTTTAAGACCAGCTGGGTTTTGTTTTTGCATGAGCTTTTGTAAATATAAACCAACTTCTTTGGATGCAGTACAGAGTGGTATTAAGGCCTTAGGATTTTATAGGATTATAGTCTGAGGGCTTTATCATACCAGCCTGTTGTCTCACAGCAACTGCATTATTTAAGGAAATGAAAATATACCAGTATAGAAATAGTCACTATCACACTGTCTCTGCAATAATGCTGTGCTGCTGGTTTGCTGATGCTCATTCCCATGATTTGTCTTCCACACCACCACACTAACTCTGCCTCTCTTCTCTGTCTGCACTAGCTAGCACATGCACTATATTTTTTCTTGGTTTCTTTTTTTATTGCACAATTTCAGCATGTTGGGAGACTTTGTCCCCATCATTTTGGCATTGTGTCTTCCTGTTGTGATGCTATTTTGGCATTTTGCTCTTCCCGAGTCCCATAGTGGTGCAGTTGTGGTGTGCTGGCAATCACCACAGCAGCGCAAGTGTACAATTACACCAATTTTTTTTTTAAAAAAAAACATACTGGGGAACAGAGTAAAAGCAATATTATTCACCTGCCCCATGATGTCCTCTTTGTCCAGACACTGGAAGTGCAATATGCTCTTCCTACTTGGGGTGAAAGGCACCACATGACTGCTATAATATTGGAACTGAAGTAGAAAGACACCATCATACCAATACACAATAGTGGAAATACAGCGTTATTAGAGCCATTCATGGGTATTTCTTGTGAATGAAAATAGACAACCCAATAATAATGGGAAAGCAATTCAGCAACAGGAAAGTGATGATGCCATGTAATAAGGAGAGATCAAAAACAGAACTATGCCAGTGCAATCATGCAACAAATCAGTGTATGAGATAAAAGCGCTGAGACATTCTAAAAGGCAAGTGGAATATATGTATTTCTTTCTTATAATAACAGTTCCACCAGTGGATTTACGCTGTGTTTCTTCTCTTGAAAATCCCCACTCACCATTTAGTCATTGCCATTCTCCCCAGCTAACCAGTGAGTGGTGCAGAAGGGGGGAATCAAAGAAACATCTAGTTAAGTCCCCAAACACTTTAGCAGATGATATAATCATTCAATGTCCAACTATAAGACACAGCCAGACATTTTTTTCTGATTCCTCCTTCACCAGCCACTGAATGCACATGTGCTGGGCTATTGAAGCAAAACCTATTTTCCATAGAAAAGAAAAGCTGACATACTATGTATAAGGCTCTCTTGCTTAGGAATGGATGAAAATCCACCAAGTTCATCTTCCTCTATTTTGCCTTTCTGAGATTAGATGGATCAGTGATGCCCGATGTGGGGTATGTATACCTTCGAGGGGTATGAATGAGGACATTTAAGGGTGCATGAAAAAAAAAGAGGAATGGCAGAAAAAGTGTAAAGCATAAACATTATCCGAAGATGTTGAAACTCCATGCGGTTCTTGATTGCCCAAAGCACTAGAGTTCCTGTTCTGGAACCTTAAGGGAAGGAGGTAGGGGAATCATAGCAATAAAGAGAAGAGTGACCCACAAACTGAACTTCCAGTTGCCATTGGCATGCAAAATTTAAAAAGAGGGGTCTTTCTCACACACAAATGCATACACAGCCTTCTATTCAATTTGCCATGACTCCAGCCCCACCCACACTAGATGCCTTTTCAAGTTGTGCACACATATTCTCTTCTCTCTCTTTTCTTTGTGTCCTTATCCATGAGGAGAGAGAGAGAGAGAGAGAGAGAGAGCACTTAGTGGAGACATCCAGTTCCACCCTGAACACATCTGAGGGAGGGATGCACAGCAACAGTTTTCTCCCCATGCCTTTGGCTGGGAGCAAACTGGATGCTAAGACCACAAAGAACATCTAGCTGGGCAAAGGGATGCAATGGGATGGAGAGGCCTGAGCAGGGTCCCTGGCCTAATACCCTGCCTTTCCTTCCGTGGGCGTAGGCACAGCTCCTCATTGCTCTCAGAAACTTTCTGCTAGGGCTTTCTTATTCTCAAAGAAGTAGAGAATGTAAGCGAAAAAAATGTTGAAAAGCACTGGCCTAGATGATGAGACAGAGTACTATAAGTAGAAGTACACATATCTGGAGAAAACATAGGCAAAGCCACACTTTAATCAATGAAGAAAATCTATACATTAGGTGATGAACTTAAAAAAAATCATACATTATTATAAAATGTACAAAAATATTCCTAAATTTCTATGTTGGGCTTGGATGAGAGTAGTGTCTCACAATTTAATAGTGAAATCAACATGGAGAGAAGATCAATGCATATTGAGAAAGGAGACAGATTTTCACATCCTTACTTTTATCGTGCATTGCTATTTTTGGTTTTTACTCACACAGCATAAGAGGATGGTGCCTAATACCATCTGTCAAAAGTTGGAGAATATGCCAGTATGCTACCACAGGCTCAAGGACTGGAGCCATAGTTTATTATGTTCAATAAAGAAATATTAGCCCAATAAATACTATGTGGATGTGCGAAACTGGAAACACAGACTGTCATTTTAAAACATTTGGAACTGTTTTTTCTTTATTCCTATTCTTCTTTTGGTCTTTTCAGGGTTTGTTTGTTTTTTTAAACCTTTGGGCAAGTGCTTTCACCATTCCCATCTTTTTCTGCTGTCTAAATCATCTTTTTGGGAAGTTGCACTTCCTATCTCTGATGGACAAGAGGAGCTGTTATCTGGCCAAATTGATTTTCTGTCTCTACCTTGCATATTTTCTTTGCTAGATATATTCTATATTCTATATCTTAGATATATTCTAATACTTTTAATAACCTCTGGAGTGCATTGCTTTTATTACTTAAATATTTCCTTTCTTTGCTTCCTATCATTCTTGCTTCCTAATGTCACTTTGACCTTTCCCACCTTTCATTCTCTATTTCTTTCTAGCAAGTGTTTGATAATTATCTAACAAACAATACCTTTACTGGGTGATCCACAAAGCATAAACTAAAGTAAAATAAAATTAGCATTGGAGTTCACCCAATCAAGGTTGCTAATGGAGTTGAAATTTTATTACCTGACTTTTAGTGCTCTTTGACCCTAGTATTCACATGGCCAGTAAGGTAAGTGGCCTCTGTTTGCATTGAAAGCCCTCAATACCATTTTAACTATCAGCATTTCAGACAGAATGTATGCCTGGGACTCTAACGTTGCCTTCATTTTTCTCCTGCATGATTTTTAAAATCTTTGCTTGATGAAGAAGCCAGTGAAGGTTTGAAAGCTTGCATGATATATTTTATGCTTTGGAGTTGGCCCAATAAAGATATCACTGCTTGTGGATTAAAAAAAAAATCTTTAACAAAACTAACCACACAATAATACGAAAATTATAGGGTTAGAAACATTGAACAACCAAATCATTAAAATATTATACCCATCGCCTCTATTATAAGATTTTACCCTTAAATAGTACATCTCAAGCAAACCTTCCTTTTTTGAAAACTTACCAGTTTTATTTACCTAGTTCTCCCATTTTTCTCTTCTGTTTTCCCTTTGTACTTATTACAGTCATAGTCCCCAACCTAACTTTCATGTAATTAGTTAGGTATCCCCAATCATCATTGAATTGATTTAATGTCCTATCATTTCCTAATGCTTGTGGACTTCCAATTTTGTTTTATTGTGCTGCGTGGCCAACACAGCTACCCCTGAACATATTATTTTCCCGTTAATTATCTGTTTCTATTATCATGACTGAGAGGTTGTAATATCTCAGGAACATCCCCCAGAGATAGCACTATCAACAGGAAGGCGTATACAGCAATATTGTACATTATCTTGTCTCTTTCATCTACTATATAAAAGTCACTTTGTGAGTAATCTTATCTTTGTCTGCATCAGGTAAATGCAGATCTCATATGGTTGGCTGTGTCAGACAAGAAGACCCCATATGATTGGCTGGCTGTGACGATTCTATGGAATCCTGGGATTGGCAGTTCAGTGAGTGGCCTTTAGAATTCTCAGCCAGAAAGCTCTGAATAGGCTGGTTGCTATGGAGATGAGGCCTAGCAGCAAGTCTCCACACAAGCCCAATCTCTGTACCTTAACAACTCTGAATATAGACTGGATTGGGGAATATGGGGGAAAGTTACAGGTACTGAACAACACAGTTTAGGGGGACACAAGATCTCAAATCTGTGTATTTCAACTGGATCTAATTCCTATGGTAAGTTAAGGTAATTCTTACTTTACAAGTGCTACCTATGAGAAAATAAAATCCCGGGCAACACAGGGTAAATATGCTAGTTTTCCTTAGAAAGTTTTAGTCTGTTGGCATATAATAGAGCCTAGTCACTAATTCAGTCATTTCAAAATGGTGACAGGAGATTTGTTAGTAAACTGAGTTACTTACTAGTAGAAGATACTGGGGACAACATATGAAAGCATGCTGTTCATCTGGAGTGAGTACTCACTGACTAATAAAGTCATAGCCATGCTTATAAATAAGAAAATATTCAGCACAAATATTTGTCGTACCTTAAAGTTACTTCTAATAACTATAAATTTTGTCATGAAGATTAACTTTCCCACTGTCACTGTAACTACTGTCTTGTGTGTTGGAAGACATTTTCTGCATGCTGTAAAGGCACTAAGGTAATATGGGTTAAATACATCTACACTTCTACGTTCTTTTGGAGGACAAGATTCCCCACCCCGTGCTTAAGTCCTTAAGTGGTTTTTCATTTGCTCTGCCCAGCATTCAGTATTGACTGAATTCTGGTTCACCTACAAGAAATGCAGTATATATATTCAATATCCAATATCTTGCCTACACTTGCTTCTATACTTTTATGTGTTATGATTATTTATGTAGGTGTGCCTAGCTGATGTACACATTGGATCCTATATATGGGCGGGGGGGGGTGCACAAAAAGTACCTTGACAGAAGCACACATACAATTGTCTCAATCCTGATTTCTTCAGCAGTGTTTTATCAAGGCACACAGAAACTGTCGGCACAAGTGTGGAAAAACATCAATGAACTCCAGGAAGTGAATCTGGGAATTCTCTCCCATAGTCAGAAACTGGAGAAATTAAGAATGTCCAACGTTTCAGAAGTGAGATCTTGTTAACAGACCATGCACCCCCATCCATGATATGGTTTAATTGGCAAATATTAATTGGCACGAAATATAAATTATATCCTGCTATGGCTGGGAAACTTGCTGGCAAAGAGGAACTGAATGCACATGTGTGTTGCAAAACTAGATAAGATCAGGACCTCAGGGCATGGCTAGATTGCAGTCAAGGAAGCTCTAGTGATAACGGACTTGCAGATGTCTCTCAAAGATTTGACCTTTAGAAACAATAGTACCTGGAACTGCTTTCATGGACTGAGTGTCTTGACCCTCTTCCTCTATCCACCAAAACTCTCCTTTTGTCCCTTTGTCTGTCCTGCCATTAAGAAGCTACCACAAGCTATCAATCCTTTGTCACCTAATGCTAAGACCATTAGTTCATTCTGGACTCCACTGTCTACTCTGCCAGAGAGCCATTAACATCCTCCTCCACAGGGTCGAAAAAGAGTATTTAAACTCTGGCTTTAAGCCAGATAGCTTGTAGTACTCTGAACATAGGCCATCATTCTGTTGCTCTGATTGTCATGCTGGTACTACCTTCAGACTCTTAGTCTGGGCCTCATCACTTTGTCTTTTCTCTCCAGATAGGTAAATATCACCCACTTCACCCTAACTTCTCACTGCCCAATCTTTTCTCACTTTCTTTCAGTTAGCCTTGCACAATTGCAAGACTGCTTGGGTCTTGTGTGTGAGAGAGATTGCTAATTCTCCCAATAATACAAATATTCTTTGAGTCTCCAGCTGGTGTTCCTGCATTAGTACCAGTATACACATGTGTAAAATATCCTGGTAGGTTACCCCACTTTTGTAGATCTCTCCTTTGAGCTAATATTCCCTCCTGTTCCACTGAGGTACTGGCATTGCAGATGGACCTCTGAGTCACCCACGTTTTGAGGTAACAACCTCCTAATTTGGAAATCAAAGAGGATAAAAATGAAATCTCATAAAGGATTGTCCTGGAAGAACTGCTAGCTTTTTATGGACAGGACAAGTAAGAAAAGTGGTGTATCTAGTTGATGCCATAGTGTTTGCTCAGGGTTAGATTTTAAGAAATGGGTGGAACTCCAAGATACTCTGAGTTTCTAGAAAAGTTTTCTAACCTAACATTTTCTCCTTTTAGTTTAGGCCTGCTGCTTCTGTCTCTAAATTAGATGCAGTATTTCTAAGTGCATTTAAGCAGACATTATAAAGTTTGACACTATTGAAACTTTGATCCAGACAAAAGGTCTAAAAGAGCATCACAGAATATGTGATATATGCTGTTTCCTCCCCATTCTTTTGCTCTTCCCACTCTATATTTTCAAGTTTATTTCTTCTTCCTATCTCTATTGGAGATGAGGCCCTAAAGGCATGAATTGCTTTCCCTTGCGCTTTGCTAGAATTCCCCTAACTCACTGTAATTGTTTCAAGCATCTATCAGGGCACATTCACTTCTGCCAGGAGAACAAAAATGCACAGGGTCATCTTGAAACTTGACCTCAATACTAGACAAACAAAAAAGACAATTGTGGCACATAGCAAGGACAAGTCTGGGTTCCTCTGTTTATCTCATTCACCTTCTACATTATTATTTTCTTTCCTCCTTTTTCAAGAACACTTTGGGATTTTTCTTTCCTTTAGTATCTATGAAAACAAATCTGTCAAAAAGTTACCAATGAGATGCACACGTACTGTGAATATTCACACTGTGCCTGCATCATAGTAAGGGTCTTTTGGACAACATGTTGGTTTTGTCATTTTATGTAGAGCATAGATGTAGCTGTGTACTATAGTGACAGTTGGTCCTTCATTTTTGTGAGGGTTAAGCATGCAAGACCCTCACAAAAGATGAAAAATATGAATATTTTTCCCCCACATCTGCCTGAGTGAGCGAGCAAGGGAATTCACACAAGTGTGATCCTTCCCTCCTACCATTCCCCATCTCATCCCATTGCCTCCCACCCCTCTGCCTAAATGTGAGGAAATGCACATGCTTGCCTTCCCTCCTCCCACTTGTCTGCCCCACACACACATATGTGAGTGAGTGCATGAGGGAAGTAGAGGCAGCAGTAAATAATCCATGGATAATCAAATCCAGAAAGGTCAAACTCACAAATAGACGATTGTAGTTACTTGTAATTAATGCTTTTTTTAAAAAAATTACTCAAGTATATTAACATTACAATTCAACAAGAGAGAAGCTCATTCCTGATGAAGTATATTGGTGACTTTTCAGTTACTTTAAAGCAGTGGTTCTCAACCTGGGGGTCGGGACCCCTTTGGGGGTCGAACGACCATTTCACAGGGTGCCGCTCCTCAATCCTGCCCCCCCTTTTAAAAGAAGGTGGTTTCACAGTCAGTGGGAGCAGTGCTTCTGAGACCTCTGCGCTGGGGTTCAAACTGCAAACCCCAGGATTCCATAGGATGGTGAAAGTGGAATAATAGCGCTATAACAGTCTAGTGCAGAAATAGCCAGGATGACTTTCTCCTCTCGCTTTTGGTGTGCGTGGACCCTTGGCGCTTGCCACACGCACGTGTTATGTTCTTCACCCTAACTGTCTTGCATTCCTCGCTTTTTCTATGTTCAGTGTCCGCACTCCCTTTAAGAGAGGGAGGGAGGGAGGGAGGGAGGGAGGGAGGGAGGGAGGGAGGGAGTGAAACAAAACGCATCTGCTTATGCCGCCGCCATCTTTCCTCTCTCCCTGTCCTTTCCTCCCTGCGCCTCGTGTAAAATGTGGGCTGTTTCGGCATTGCCTTTGGGAGTGACTGGCGTTTTGAACTGTGGAAACCCAACATTCAGAACTAGAACTACTGCCTTAATTCTGGCATTGATGGACACTTTCTGTGCTTAAAAAAAGGGGGGAGGGTTGCCAGTTTTTAGGCATTAGAAGTCTATCCAGAGCAGTGATTTAGGGCAGTGTTTCCAATCTATTTAATGTTGGAAATAACTAACTAACTAACTAAATAATAAATAAATAAATAAATAACGAAA
Organism: Ctenosaura bakeri; assembly: GCA_948474755.1. Taxonomy (NCBI): domain Eukaryota; kingdom Metazoa; phylum Chordata; class Lepidosauria; order Squamata; family Iguanidae; genus Ctenosaura; species Ctenosaura bakeri. Next base: position 23,541 of record CAOLHI010003895.1, on the reverse strand, counting down.
ATGATTTTATGGTTGGGGGTCACCACAACATGAGGATCTGTATTAAGGGGTCGCGGCATTAGGAAGGTTGAGAACCACTGCTTTAAAGGATGTGTGGCCTTATGAAATGTGAAGGAAGAATGCCACATGATTTAAGTGCTAGCTCAGGTTGTGCCTTGCTCTCTACTGTGCCTCTTGAGGCAATGTCAAATGGACAGAAGGACCAATGACATCTGATGGCTTCCATGTCAGAAGGCTGATGAATCTGCTCAGAATTTTGCCTGAATTTTAAGTTACCTATCAAATTGCCTCCAAACAGGTTCTTATTTGTGTCAGCATGCTGGACAGCTCCTTTAAAGTTTAGACTAGAACCCAGAACAAATTATTGTTCAATTGACACGGAAGCCATTCAGGATATTATAATAGTAATGAAGTTTCCTCTCATTCTCTCTCCCTCTTTTCTTAAGCATTTTCCTGGTCTTGATTTTAAGTACTCATGACAGGACTCTTGATTCTATTTGGAAAAGTAAAAGTTTTCTCCACACGTTACGTACTGTTCAGTTTGAAACGTCACACTTAAAGATCTTACAATTGAGCTATTCATATTTAATAGCTGATATGCAGTGATGCAACTTCTACATTTGGAAATTGGTTTATCTGTCTCTTTGTTTAGCTTCAGTAGAATTGAAGCTGTTAAGTCCTTCACTGTTAAATTCTAGGCAGTTAGCAATAGAAGCTGGAGGAAGAGCACAGAAATGTGGATGAGTATTGGGTTGGCACTGAGCTCATTGGAACTGTTGTACTGCTCACTATGAGCACAGAGACTGGCTTTGTACTTGTGTGGAAGGAAGGATTTTTTGACATTCCTTTTGGGCCTGTAATATACTTTAGCCTTAGAACTCCTAGAATTTTCCTTAAAGAAGCAGTAACTATGTAGTCTCTTGGGTCATTGTGCCTTTTATGCATGGGATTTACCTTTAGTAACTGTATTTTGTGGAATGATAGAAGATCCTGCCCCTGATTCTCCATATTTTTCCATGACTGCATGTTTGTCAGTTTATGTTTTACAGGGGTATAGCATGGTAGAGTCTGATCTCCAAGGTTCATGCTGTCCCCTGCTCTGCAGGCACCCAGATGCAGATCTCTCTTCACCGAGAGAGCACCCAGTCCTTCCATGGCAATCTGTTTATTCTATGACCAGTGGTAAGAGGCTCATTTTTCTATCTGATGACACGCTGAAGAACTCAAGATATTGTCTACTCAGAACTCTGCTTTGGAGAGATAGGAGAACACATCCTACAGTTCTACCTGTAGGGGGAAAAGCAGGAGATCTGTCATAAGGTTGTGATTTCTGACATTTATTTATTTGCTTGTTTAATATTCTACTTTTTCCCCAACATGAAACCTAATCATTAATTAATTAAAAACAATTAAAACACATTGCTCTCATACAGCCAGTAGCCGTAGCATCCTGTTTTGTACTATATTCATAACCCAGGGGATATCCTTTCAGGTATCCCAGGACTAATTCTGATATCTATTTGGATTTTTTGTTTTTTATTGAACAACAACACATTTAAAGTAAGCATGACCCTCCAGATGTTTTTTGGACTACAACTCCCATCAACTATTGACCAGGTCATCTGAGAATAATGAAAGAATGATGGAGGGACACACATTCCCCATCTCTAACATACTTCAAGCAAGTAATTGAAAGGGACACAGTTCAATATCTATTTTGCACAAAATTTGCACGCTTGTTTTGTGCATGAAACAATGTTATTTGTGCAGAAAATACTATTTCTAGACAGAAATATTATTACCTGTGCAGAAAAAATTGTGTAATTTGACCTCACCACAGAGTACCCATCATCCAAACATTTCTGTCTCCAAATACAACATTGTTTCCAGGAATTCATTGCTTTAATATCTAAAATAAATCTGGAAATAACATCTATACAGCCATAACATTAAAGAGGGGTTTTAATCATGGTTTGGAATCCTGAATTCAAACTGAATTCAATCCTGAATTCAAACTCACATAACAAGGTACAATAATTGTTTTTCCCCCCTTAATTGGCTTAATAGCTTTTTCTTAAATAAAACAAAATAAACATGTTGAGGTTCCTCCCGAACTTTCTGTTAATGTTGAAGGACACTGTCTTATATCTGTTCAGGATGTTGGGTTTGAGTATTTTAGCTCCACACTCATTAATCTAAAATGTATTCATATTCACCTCACTTTAGGAATAGAACAAAAAGCAATCTTTTCCCAGTTTTTGTCAATGTGATGATATAGTAGAAGAGTTTTCAAGAAAGTGTTTTGAAAGATCTTCTGAATAAAGATATGTTATAATAATTTAGTCCTCTGACATTTGTAAAATGAAGACTTCTACCATTTTTCACATTGCTTTGCCTCTATATCAGTAAAATTTCTTATAAGTGGGACTGAGAGACTCATTCTGTACATGTTTGCACATCTACTTATCTAGTGGAACTACATTATTAGATTGTCTCATCAAGCATGTGACTCTTCAGAAAGAACTTTGAAAATTACCACCCATCCCATTTGTAGGGATAATTTGTTTCTATATTCAACAAATTAGCACTGCGTACCATCAAACAAATTATGCTTCTGTCAAACTCCAGTATTTAATTAGCACTCACATGAGAGGAGCAGGACTGCAATGATGCTTCCGCATGACATCGTTATGGTCCTACCCATCTCATGTTGCCAGCCAGTGTGATCACAGGGTATATAATTGATGGAAAAAGTCTGTCAATGGCCCCTGATTGTGCAAGGCCTCCATCACTGCTGGCCATGCAGAAGGGCTGGAAGTGCAATCACATGCTTCCTTCCCCATGCAGTATGGTAGGAAGAAGTGTGTCCCTCACGCTTCCTTCCACAGGCAGCTGGCTGGGTGCAGAGAAGAGCATTGGGGACACACTCCTATCCTGGCAGAGACACTACTGGGATTAAGACGGGACAACACAGGAGAGTGTCATCATGCAGAAAAGGCTTTGTTTCAGTACACAGCTCCCCATAAGTCCAGTGCACAGTGCACAATATCCAAAGTCAATTCTACCCAAGGGGGGAAATCCCACATGCACTTCTCACCCTGCTGACAATAAAATAATCAATTAAGTAGTAATAACTAAGTAACTAACAGATTTGCTTTGCTACACTAAAAAAAAATGTTTCCATCTGCTTCATGGTAGGGCTGGCTCTATTGTAAACATGGACACCTAATTTTGAAAAAAAAAATGCTTTGGCTGGGAATTATGTGCAAACTGTTAACTTTGATAGAACTTAGTTGGGTAATATGTTCTACTGGTTCATCTTAAGGTACCGGTAACTGAATTCACATCTCTAACTTTGCTCTTGAATATTAATTTCACTTTTTTTCCTGCACCCTGTTTGTCTATGAGCGCTACATAAATAACCCCATTAAACTCCTATAAAGCCTCATTAGAGCAGAAATTGACCATTAGAGAAGGTGAGGTGTTTGACTGGCCAGCTGCAATAAGTTGGTTTATGGACTGTAGAAAAAAATTGTTGCAGTATACAGGGAAGGTGAGACTGTGGTTTTAAGTATCACTAAAGCGCATGGTACCATCATGCCTGCTACAAATTAATGTCTTCAGAATTATCACTACCCAGATCAAGTCATTGTTTCTGATGTTTGAATCAGAATTGCTCTGCAAGCACGACATGGTAAAACTTCTACAATAAAATCTAAAGAGTGAAGTGGACTGCCATTTCAGCAACAGGGTGACACAGCCAGATAGAGTCAGGATGAAAAGAATATTTGAGAAATGATTGGGAAAAGTTGGTTTTTTGAGTCTCCAGAAATCCTGATTAGAAAAATCCTGGACTGATAGAATTTACATGTTTCAGGACTTTTTCTGCACAAAATTTGAACATGGTTACCTTGTGCAGTAAACAGCAACTTTTGTGCATGAAACAGCATTTTCTGCACAGAAAAATATTTTATAAAGAAGTATTATTTTCCATGCAGAAAATGCTGTAATAAGGGGCATATTCTGCACAAAATTCACACATGGTTGTTTTGCATTAAAAACCACCACTATTTTCTGTATGGGAAACAATTTTTTCTGCACAGAAAGTAATTATTTCTGTAAAGAAATATTCTGTGAAAAAAATGGTGTTTTGTCATAGAATAGTGTTTGCTATACAAAACATCCTGGTGTGAATTTTGCACAGAATAAGTCCCAAACTGTGTACATGCCTTGAAAACTGTGTAATTTTTGTAAGACTTTCCCATAGGAGGAAGAAAATTGGTAAAATTATTATTTGCTTCCTTTGGGAAGAAAATACATGAAGAATCACATCCCTGGGATGAAGCAGACTATTTTTACTCCCCTATTCCTCATTACATCAAGCAGAAAAACACATCCCACTTAATAGCACAGTACATACTTGACGGTAATAACAAAACCCATGATAAGCCTAGAAAGCCAACACTCATTAAGAGATTGTGACAATTGTCCTGCTGGGTAGAACTCTGAGTACATTCCTAGTGCCATGAACTTTTCCTTCTCAGGGAACACATTTATTCTTTTGTTCTGAGTTTCCAAAGCTGAAGAAAGCAGAAAGGGAAGCAAAACACACATCAAAAGATATGATATATTACAAAGATGAGGATCATGATGCCTCCCCAGAAGGTGGACTACAACTCCCATCTTTCCACACCAATGGGTTTGATAAGTGTGAACCATGGGAACTGAAACCTAACAATATCTAGAAATTCTACTTCATGCTGACAACTGTATTTTGAGTGTATATTAAGGATTCAAGCTAAGATACTGTGAAACCAAGAGAAAGGGAAATGGTTCCTTGAAAGTGACCCTAAGACCCAATAATCCTGTCACATTGAAGAGAGTTCTGCTAGTGGAATATCTAGAAATTAAGAACACAAAGAGATGGAATTGTTGTAGGTCTATCCATCTGATGGAATTCTTTGCATCATTTTCTACAGTAAGAGATTTTGGCCAGATATCTATGCCTGAAACAGTTTTTTTCCCGCAGGAAAATGATAAATTAAATCAAATAAAGATAGCAAGAAATGAAAATCTATGGTCAATGTACCAATTAAAAATTTGTAGTGCCTAAGGAACGTACAGCCAAAAATTCTTAAAGAGCTAAAATCTCAAAGTATTAGATCTTTTAACAAAAATATGGGGGAAAAATAATCACTGTATTTTTTTTAAAACTGGGCATTAGCCAATGTAATACCATTAAAATAATCCAGCGGCCAATATGGAATTAACTGATGCATTTAGCCTAACTTTTATGCAGGGAAAATGGGTGGAAGACATAATTATGAAATAAAGAGAATAATCCTTACTAAGAAGCTATAAGCAATGGTTATTCACATGGAAATCCTGCACCACCTGATTTCTTTGGGTGTGTCAATATAAACAAGAGTAATCCATAAAAATGTATAGTTGTATTTAAGCAAAGTGAGGTATTGGAAGTAAAGAGGCATGGGCATTTGTATAAAGGGATTTGTGAGAGACAGTGTCTACATAATGCCTGCTCTTTGTTTTGGCTCTCTGTATCTTTCTTTGGTCTGTGTACTCATGTCCATTGTTTCCTTCATCCCTGTTGAAGTCACTTATCCTTTCCTTAAGAAGTTAGTCTCTTTGTTCTCTTTGTCAGGAAAGGGAGCATCCATGGGGCTCCAATCCCAATAACAGCTGCTGTTTATATCTACACAAGATATTTTTTAGGAGCTCTTGTAACCAAGCGTAGGTTAACTTCTCTCTGCTTTCCTATCCTGAGATTGATTTCCAGAGACAATGAATAAAAAGATAGATAGATAGATAGATAGATAGATAGATAGATAGATAGATAAATAAATAAATAAATTTCCTTTTTCCTTTACGAGATGATTCAATCTAATTACTCCTTTTTTTACACCACAGGCTCATACTGCACTAGCCATGCTACAGTCTGTTCAATAGAAATACCAACAATGCCTACATGACGTAACTGCTTCAGATGGAAGATGCTAGCACTAGCCCCCAATCCACATTTCCTCATTTCCTGAGTCAGCTTGACCTTGTCTAGAGAGCATATAGCTTCAAATACACATCACATATACATAACAAACATAGACATGCAAGCTACGAATGCTAAAAGGGGTAATTAAAGGTTTGGTTCCAGAGCACATGCTCTGCAGCTGTCCACCTCCATAGCCTTTTTATATTTCTCAAGGGCTTTTGCAAGGGAGAAATCAACTCACTGGAGTTGTGCAGAAAAACTGTCAGGTCTCATGAGTTCATCATCACATACAAGTTCAAGCCCTGCTGTAGATCTAAGCACTTAAGGCCCTTAGCTGGATGACAGAATCTGTCAGTTTTTCTTCCTCCTACTTGCATTCTTTTTTTAAAAAAGCCCAAGGTTCTTATGCATTTATGAAGTCATTTTGCAAATTATGGAAACTTATTTTTTAAAAAGGAACCAAATAAAAGTCTCATCTGTGTCTAACAACTGTTTTAAAGGCTATAGCAAACCAAGCGAAGTTATACAATTACTTTTAATATCTACTGTCTGGTAATAAGGGGATATTATCAAGAAAAAGAGATGACCAAAAAATGCCTTGGTATAGAAGTGCTGCACTAACAAGAAAGCTAGAACTGAGTCAGTGACCTCAAGATCTAACAACAAAAGTTTTGTATAACTCAGCTTGGGAATCCAAGGTTGAATTCTTACAATAGCCAAAACTCATTTATAGTCTTTAAATAAGAGTATATATGAGCCCTTTAAAAAAAAAAAAAAGAGCATTGTGAACATTATAACTAATTCTTCACTCCTGTGTTGCTCAGGTTCTGGAAGCAGAACAAAAGAGAAGAAAACCTTGGCCTTGAGATAGATAGATAGATAGATAATAGATAGATAGATAGATAGATAGATAGATATAAAGGCAGATTAGCTTCTGTCAGAGGATCTTCCAAATGTGTACTTTTCACTAGGGTAGAATTCATGGGAAATGATGTTCTCACTAAACAGTCATCATATTATATAATGTTGTTACATATGAGTGTATTCATTTGTGTATGTGTACCTGTCTGTGTTCGACAAAAAGCTTCTGTGATCCCTTTTCCCATTGTAAATTTTAGTGTTGAAATGCCTTGCAAATTAGGTGACACCCCATGTTTCTCTATAGTTACTTCTTTGTCATTGAGATGTTGGGTTGAATACTATGAACTAGTATTTACTGAAACGTTGAGTTGAATACTATAAGCTACATGAACCTGATGATCCCAAGGATTCCCCTTCCACTATGTGGCTTCTATGGCTCTGACAAACTACTATGGAGGATTGGGAGACCCTCCACTACAGTTTATGAGGTGGGGAGAGGAGGAGGGCTGAATGTGAATAGAGCAGGAAAGGAATTGTTGGGGTTAAGAGAGCCACATTGACCCCTCCCCTGGAGACCACGGAGGGTTTACCACTACTGCACCCCCACAAAAGGCTATTTTTGCCCCCCTCAATGACTGTGAATACCCTCAGTGTGGCATAGGTGCTACTTTGTCATATTCTTGGGCTCCCATAATTTTTTTAGGCCCAGAAGATTCCATTTTTTTAACTACAGGAAGTGACCTAGAAATCACTTCTGGCTCACTTCTGCCTTTAAAGAAGGTCTATCCTGGACCTATAATGGACATATGTGGCAAAACATTATGAACTTTCCCTCCACATTCCATAAAAGTTATTTGGAGTATGATGGGCTCATTGTTGGACACCGAGGGGCCCTGGTTGGGTCACAAAATGGTTGTGGGGGCTACATACACTTTACTCCCATCCTGAAATACAGGAGTCAGATGAAATCATTTCCCAGACCTCTAGCTTTCTCTAACTTTCCTTTTGCCAATTGAAAGAATTATGGATGGGAACTCAGCTGTCAACCCATAATTTCTCCTAGCTTTATTTAGGACATTCAGAGCTTAACAAGGAGTTCTGCTCTCTCTATATTTCTAGCACATTTAATAATTCATTTTATTTACACCAAAATAACTGTTGCTAAACAAAGTGGGAACTACGTTGTTGTAAAGTGTGTCCTCTTGACAGTAGTTACGATATGCATTATCATAATATGGTCATTAGGATCACATTCTGATTGCAATAACAATGACATATGCTTTATTCCCTCTTCTGTTTTAGTCATAACTAATTTTTGTCAGAGGCTTGTGTAAATACAAAAAACATGAATTCTTCATTCATATTAGATCACTGGGATATAAAGTTACACAATCCCCTTAGGTGCATTAGGTTTGTGTAAGAAAAGATTAGCCAGAATAAATAGTCATTGTATTGATAGTGACTCCCACTAACTGCAAATCATGTCTCAGACACGGCAATAATTCATGCAGAAAGTGGGAATGAAATACAATAAAAGTAAAAGAGGGAAACCATGTAAATAGGAACTTGTACGTTTTTGAAACTTACTGTGAAAGTCAAATATGCATATTTATCTGCCTTACTCATTTGGAGCTCTGCTACCCAATGAATTCCTGTGAAATAATAGCTGAACCTTTATGAATACTCTACAACAGGAAAGGAATGTCAATAAGGAAGCAATAACCCAGAACCTGCCCAACGAAATACCCTTTCTAAAAGGTGGAATCGCATAAGGTCAAACACTAATGTAGTTAATGTAGTGAAAAAAAAGTATAGAAAGGCAGGAGTACTTGATCAGAATACAAACTCAGTATTAACACCTAGGTTTGCAAAATCAGTCAAGGAAAGCTATGTTGAGGACAGCATGGGAAGCTATCAGCTGCTAATCCTGTCTGAATTTGTATGTTTTTCTTTTCACAGTACTGAGAAAAGATCTATAAACACTTCTTTTTCAATTTAATGACACACAAATTAAATGAAAAATTAATCATGCACCTAGGGAAGAACAAACCTCTTTGGTATCAATGTTGTTGAATTTCTTAGAATCCTACCTACATTTTCTTTCACCCTTGTTTCATACAGGGGTGCTAGGATTGTTACTTATTTACTTATGCCACAGAAATTTATGCATATTTTATGATGGAATTGTACTAATGTATTCACCTTTTCACACACTTTTTTCATGATTTTTCTCCATTTTTGCATCTGTCTTCCTCACCCACTAAAATATTCTGTACACATTTTTCAAAGTTATGGATCCTAAACCCTACAGATTTGTTTCCACATAAATCTAAAGTGGCAAAAAAGAGAAGAGGACTCTTCCTGTTAATGAAAAAGAAAGATAGACATGTCCTTTCATTAATAATCCCACAGGTCATGAATTGGATGAATTTGTTAAAAAATTAATATAAATTTCTTATCTACTTCATCTTTGTCTATTATCCAACAAAAGAGGAAATCTTCCCCATCTTCTCTACAGCCCTACAGCCACTTTCTTCTTTGCCAACATCCAATTCCTTGAGAACACCTAGAAATAAAGGTGTGATACTACACTAAATAGAAGGGCATGAGGAGGAGCACTTGTCAGGGTGGATAGTGATTGAGGATAAGTTTTCACTTAAGATTCACCATGGCCAGAATCCTCAAGGTGACTTGTGCTAGCATAATGAGGGATTATACAAGTTTAACCACTTTTTCTGTTGTTTCACATAAAGGTATCCAATTGCTTCTTTGCACAATTATTTTTTTCCAGGCTGTGCGTTGGTGCCAAAAGTTGCCTTGGGCAGCTTCACTCTGAACCAAATGGCCAGTACTTGGCTGAGATCTCTCTGTGTGTGTGTGTGTGCATGCGTGCAGTAAGAGATACCTTCAGCTATTACCTGGCTAGCAGCCATCGCACTCCCAGACTTCCAGTATAAATATGCATGTGGAATATTATGCTCCAAAAGTGGAGTATTATGCTCCAAAAGCCAAGGATCTTGGTTTCTATTTGAAATGGGTCTAAGAAGCAAAAGGCAGGAGTCTGTTGACTTTTCTCTATGAGACACAAGTGAGCCACAGTCCTGCATGCCCCTGATGCCTTCTGTTTGGGTCTGCTTTCTCATGTTTGAGTTCAGAAGCTATTGATATTTCTTCCCTGAAGCCACATGGCACTTTATATTTAATGCCTAAGATAATCGCCTGCCCACATGCCATATAATTCTATTCTTGCATTCAAGACCGGAGGGCAATATACAGTCAATGGAACTACTTCTCAGTGGTAATTGAAAAAGCAGGAACCTTATGGGAATGCTGAAACCTAAGTGGAAGTGATTCATAATGTAAGTTCTTCAACAGAAGCAACAGTAGAGGAAAGTGAACAAAACTTTCAGAAGCTATTAGCAGCGCTGACAGTGATGGTAACACTCACTTCTTCATGTAACAAGAGCACCACTAACTTCAGAACATACCAGTAAAAGGCCAAAATTGATAAAGCATTTGAAAAAGTACAGCTGAAATATTTTTTTTCATAGATATAGTAAAACACATTTATCTATCTGCCTGAGAGGTGAGTATAATACATTAGGAGTGAAATTAGGAAATCTAAAGTAGAGGTGGTAGCTTTTATTAGCCCAGGTGATGACTTCCAATTTGGAAAGGATCTTTGGAACTATGTTCCCATGGTCAGTGGAAAAAACAAAGGATGAGGCCAGATATGATTTTTATTTATTTGGACATTTTCCAATCAAGTATATAAACCACCACTCCATTCTACGCATATCTACTCAGGAATGAGTCCCAGAACAGCAGGAATACAAAGCACAGTTCATCTCTATAGCCATTTCTGCACTAGACTGTTATAGTGCTATTATTCCACTTTCAACATACTTTGGAATCCTATAGAATCCAGCTGGCCCATACCTAAACTGCAAACCCCAGGATTCTATAGGATGTTGAAAGTGAAATAATAGCACTATAACAGTCTAGTGCAGAAATGACCTATGACTACATTTTTTTTTAATTTACACTTTATCTGAGTCTATATATTAACTCCACTTCATTATAACAACCTTGGCTAGTTGGTTCTTTATTGCCATTCTCTACTGCTTGTCTGTTATCTACCTATGAGTTGCAATGGCAGATGCACAAAATCTTGCGACCTTGTTTGTGATACGTGGGTCCTGGTCAGCGAGCAGATAAGAAATATAAAATTCTTCTGTCGTGCCAGGGATATTCTGGATAATAGGTGTAATTAGTGCAAGACACATCTCTTGGTAAAAAGTGCAGTATAGAAAAACATGGTTAAGAGATTCTACTGCCCCATTAGCACAAGAACAAATGCACTTGTGATATGGGATTCTCCTATATTTTCCTTCAGGTACAGCAGGTGATAAAGCATTAAATCATGCCAAAGTAAAAGCCTTCCTATACTTAAGAATTGTTAAATTAGTAAGGTAATTAAGGCTGAATTATTTTGTAGTAATTCCTAAGGTAGGATATTTGGTAACCAAGCTGAGATGATTTCATAGCTTTATACGTTGTTTGATGGCAGATTTGGGCATAGAATGGATACTCCTGGATAGTTCCTTCAAAGTTTGGACCAAAACCTAGAGTGGATGTAGTACTGACATCAGAATCACCAGCCTTCACAGATCTGTATGGTAGGTAGTACTATTGTTGTCACCTGCCTTAGATCAGGCAGCAACCCCATGAGTCCAGCACCCATTAGTTCAAGATCCAAAGATCTGAGCTCTCTTAATCAAGGAAATCAGACACCTAGAGCAAGACTATGTCCCATTAATAATTCCTGAATTTTCTCCATTGTTGTGGAAAAGGAGATTTGCAGACACAGCTTCATCTACAGTACAGTTCTGGTCAAATTTGGAAGTGCTTTCTTAGCCAAAATTTCTGAGCAATTTAGAAGAAGGCAAAGAAAAATGAAAGAAAAGTTTAGGACACATCCTGGTTTTTTAGTTTATATAAGAAGACTGTAAATAGTTTTTAGTTTATATTAATGTATTTATAATTCAGCTTCTCTCAAGCTGAGTGTGGTATATATTGTATCCTTACTAGAGTTGTGGAGTAGTGTACAAAAGTGCACACATTAGGAAAAGAGTACAAATTTCCATGCAGGTAAGAAAAAAAATTGAACACTTGCCGCCTGGGGCACACTACACAATTATAGTGCTGTGCTTCAAATATTAGTGCCATGGCATCCTCTTATGGAATCCTGGGATTTGGAGTTAAAGGAAGAGTAAATAGAATTCTTAACCAGAGAGTTCTCACCAAACTACAAACTCCAGAATGCCACAGGATACAGCCATATCTGTTAAAATCAAATTAGAGTGTTTTAACGTGATAATGTGAAGGGACCCCTGCTGCTAGCAAACAATAGGGGGATAGGATACAAATGGGGTTCTGAGAAATGAAACAAGGCAAAGATGACCACTTTTCACATTCCCATCTGATTACAATTGAGCCCTATCCCAAGGTAACTGGGATGTTTGAAGCCCATATTTGAAACTAGCAGTTTCCTCTTTACAACTGAGCAATTGTGAGAGAGGGCAAGAGGGAGATCTTTGTGTTGAATGTATTTGCAAAGTGTGTATGTGTATGTTGAAGGATGGAGTATATATAAGGAATATCCCCATTTTTAACCACACAATTGTCTCGTTATGTACTGTTCCCCTGAAAATTATGACTGAAACAAGTTCAGTCTATGAAATTTATGACTGAATAGTAATTTGACCTCAGTTATTCCAGCTTGATATCCTCACTTCTATGTCACAAAATATCTAGAATGAAAGCTATCTAGGTAGGAAGGCTGAAATCTATCACTCATTCTTTCTGAGTAGATCAGTTTCTCACTTTCTTCCTCCATTTCATTTCTAAACTGGAAGGCTAGACTTTTCCTCTCACAGAAAAATTTATGTGCATTTTTCAAAATATGCATACTTTTATACACATTTTTCCAATTTATGTATTTTAGTATTGAAATGCGATACTTTTTTCCCCCAAATTTAGGTTGTACATTTTAAAAATTTGTGCACAATTTTGTGTACAGTTCTGGCTTGAGAAACACCATGAAAAATTCACAAAAGTATGGATTTTCAAAGGATATTCATTATTTATTTATTTTTTCTTTTCTTTTATTGTCCCAGGAAGTGTATTACAGATATTTTCAAGTACAAAAGTGAACCCAAATGAATTAGGTTTCCATCCCTATATTTAGACATTTGTCATTGAGCACTAAGATTCCTGATTCTCTCATATTCCAACACTGATGTAATATAGACTAGATTTAGATGAATCTCCGTGCAATACTTCACATTCCTGACAATACTTTATTCTCTGGTGATTACTTCACTCTTGTCTCATTGGAACTTGAACATGCAGTGTACAAATGTGACAAAGGAGCTGAAGGACAGAATTATTTATGCCTGAGATGTAATTTTCCCATACCTAAAATTACTTTTTCCTTCTCCAACTTCTTACATCTTTGTCATCAAACATGCCTCCAAGAAATTATTTTCAGATGTAATTTAAACAAAGGCAAAGAATAGTTCTCTGAAGCTAAAGAACTCAGAGCAGATGGCACAACAATAGGGAAACCTGGGGCGCCTACTGTTCTTATACATGGTGAAGGGACAAACAGAAGGTAGGCATCCTGAGTATAAAGTCTTCTTGCAGGATTTCTAGGGAGATAATAAATTAGAGAGACATGTTGGATAAAGGCCATCAAAGAGAATTTGAAAGCAGGCACACAGTAATTTATTGTAGATCATGAAGTCCATGTCCTTGGCCACTTCAAATGTGTCATTAAGACTTTTGATTAAGTTGGCATATATTGTCTTTAATTGTGTGATCCTGTACATGTCCAGTTAAAGGCAATTTCCATTGAATTCAAAGAAGTTTACCCAGAGTCTAGAGAACTGCAATTCAGTTATTTCATTCAATTATTAGTCCCAACTAGAGCAGTCCCACTAAATAATTTCAACTTACTATTTGAACTGATATCATGGTCTACTCTAGTTGGACTAGTAATTTTATTTTATTAGCTGATTATCAGGATTTGTTGGTGACTACTACAGTCAGCCCTACACATTTGCGGGTTTCAGTTTGTGGATTTGATTATTCATAGATTATTTGCTGTCACCTCTGCTGTCTCCCTATGCCATTTTTAAGAGGGACTGCAGGCCTCATGAGACTGAGAAACTGCAAATGAAACTGGTAAGTCTCTATGAAAAATGGTGTGAGGCAGCAGCGGCAATGGCAGTAAACCCCATCAGCCACCCACTTCTGCCTTGTGAAGGAACCCCAATGCCTCAAAGGAATCCATGGTGGACTAATCATACTTTTTTTATGTGTGAATTATGGTTTGGGAAGGCCTAGATTTATTCATGTTTTTTCCACTTTCACAGGGGTCTTTCTTGTGCCACTAACCCTAGAAAATGTGGAGGGATCACTATACTTTAAATGTTTAGTTATGAATCAATTTAAAAGTAACTGTTTTAAAATGTATTAGGTCTTCTTATTGTTCCTTATTGCTAACCTATATAAATTGAAAAGTGAACTAGACCTTCTCAGCTATCTAACTTCTGCAGCTACTAAACTATATAGCTACACAAGCTATAGGAATGGAAGAAAATGGAAAGGACATGTGGAATGTTTTTAAGGCAAGTGAAATGAACTTTGAATTAAAGCATACTTGATTAGATGTACTTATAATAATTGGTTTTACAGTATTATCAATGAGTAGAGGGGTCTTGAAACTGTCATTTCTCCTCGAAACAAACCTATGCTACTCCCTTTCTTTATCTTTTATCTCTGAATCACAGAGATAAGTATATACTAAATATCAAAACCTAATTTTCTAGAAAAGAGGGGAGTTAGTTTTATCCTTCCTAAACAACTGATGTCAGAAAGTGTGGGAAGTCATGGGGAAGGGATAAGGGAATCTGCTATTTTTTTCCTCGTTGTTTCTTTCTGTTTTTTTCTTTTTCCCTATTCAAGTCTATAGTTATATTTTTTTTTCTTTTTAATGTAATTTCTTCTGTGTTTCATTTCCTTCCTTTATTTCCTTGTTAAACTTTTCTTTGTTTATTGTATTGTGTTAATTAGGATAAAATATTTTTATATAAAAAACTATGTTACATAAAGCAAAACAATCTGAGAGCTAGACGGAGCAAAAACAGGCAGTGAACGTTGCTTTTGGTTGCTGTGTTTGTTATTGTAGTTATCAAGGTTTGTTTTAAAAAAACAAACACATGGCATTTGTGCTAAAATGGAAGATTTGTTAGCAGTTTCCCAACTCTAACAATAATATTTGATTATCAACCAAAGGGTGTATTTTTGAAAAAGAAGAGAGAGACCAAAGAACAACCGCCGCCCCCCCCAAAAAAAAAACACTCACAAACACCAAGGCACTGTATGGTTTTATATTAGTAGTTTGTGTGCTTAGCCCTCTTTCTCACTGCCTGGATGGGTTGGAAGACAGCACAGGAGTGGAAAGTGGAATTCCTTACACTTACGTTAAGATTTTTAGAACACTGCTCCTTTAAAACAGAAGATCAACCCCAGGTAGATTTGCATGCTGATTGTCCAAGATGCAAAGCTTCAGGAGAGCTGAATTGGCTAAGGTGCTTACAGCATTTTACAAGAACAAAAGGGTATTAATCATGTTCTTCTGAGGCAGGGCTGAGAATTAGACAACCTTTCAGAAGTTTTTGGCCCGCAGCTCCCAGCAACTGTACCCAGCAGAGCCAATGGTGAGGAATGCTGGGAATTACAATTCAGCAGCATCTAGAAAGTTGCAACGTCTATTCTAGAAGATATAATTGGCAATTTTGTAATTATTCTTTTTTAAAAAGATTTTTGTGGCACCTTCCAGAAATGTGTTGTGGCAAAATGTTATCAGGTGAATTCTATAAAGTGTTTTGAAGTACAGATGGTTGGGAAAAGAAATTGCCAACACTGAACTTTAAGAGAAATTAAACACAGATGACAAGGACAGTGACAATTATGTTATTAGCAGTTGCCATTTATAAAGTAATTGCTCCTGTTGTAAGTAATTGCAAGCCATTTAAAGTATGCAGCATGATTAAAAACCCTTTATCCTGATTCAGGTTTCTGTCAATAGAATTGAACTTACTAAGGCTGTTTGCTACACATTTTGAAGATTTTACTACTTTAGTTACCCATGAATATATATTTTATAAACATCAATTACAAGAAATACTGGTTTTGGAAATATTGTTATATTAATGTATATGCCTAGACCCAGCATAATATAGTGGTCTGAGTGTTGGACTCCAACCCTGGAGACTAGAGTTCAATTTCCCACTCGACCATGGAAACCTATTATGTGACCTTGGACATGTCACACACTCTCAGATCCAGAAAACCCCATGATAAGGTTGCCTTAAGGTCACCCTAAGTCAGAAATGGCTTGACGGCACACAACAACACAATTTATATGCCTAGCCAATGTCCATATCCTATCTATTTTCCCCTTCTTAAAAACCTTTTACAACTCCCCCCTTTCTTTAATTCTACTTTTAATAATCCTACAATTTTTCAGAGACCCACTTCCACACTTACTCAGAAGTTCCACTGGGGAGGGAGACAATATTATTCAGGGCAAGGACTCAGAGAACACAGGGGTAAAAGGCCCAAATGATACTGGACAAGTAGTACAAGTGGCCAATGGCGGGAGGAGTAGAATCAATAGTACAGGACTTGCAGGAAGGGCCCAGGAACTTAAGTGTCTCTACACTAATGCAAGAAGTATGGGAAACAAGCAGGATGAGCTTGTACTCCTAGTACAAGAAAATAAATACGATTTGATAGGCATCACTGAGGCCTAGTGGGATGAGTCTAATGATTGGAATACAGGAATAGAGGGGTATAGCCTATTTTGTAAAAATAGACCAAACAAGAAAGGAGGAGGAGTATCCTTGTATGTCAAGGATGTTTTCACCTGTGAAGAGATCCAAGACTTAAACCCAGAAAGCCAGGTAGAGAGTATTTGCGTAAGAATTAAGGCAGTGAGAAACAATAGGGATATTCTGGTGGGGGTTTACTACAGACCTCCAACCCAGGCTGAGGACTTGGATGACGCCTTCCTCAACCAAATGACTGCACATTCAAAGAGGAGGGATACAGTAATAATAGGAGATTTCAATTACCCGGATATATGCTGGCAGTCAAACTCTGCCAAGACAGCAAGGTCCAGCAAGTTTCTTGCTTGTCTTGCAGACAACTTCATGGTCCAGAAGGTGGAAGAGGCCACAAGGGGATCAAATATTCTAGATCTGATCCTGACCAACAGGGATGACCTTGTGAATGAGGTAGAAGTGGTTGGATCTTTAGGGGGGAGTGACCATGCCCTGTTGGAATTTAGCATTCAGTGGGAAGGAGAAGATAAGGGTAGCCACACACTCATCTTAGATTTTAAAAAAGCGGACTTCTGTAAACTTAGGGAGCTGCTGGCTGGAATTCCGTGGTCAGGAATAGTTAAAGGGAAAGGAATTCAGGAGGCATGGGAGTTCCTTAAAAAGGAGATACTGAAGGCACAGTCTAAAACAGTGCCATTAAGGAGGAAAAATGGAAGGCATCTGAAGAAACCAGAATGGTTGACTAAAGAACTCTCAGCTGAGCTAAGAGTTAATAGAAACATGTATAGGAAATGGAAGAAGGGGAAACCACCAAAGAAGAATTTAAGCAAGTAGCCAGGAGATATAGGGAGGAAGTCAGAAAGGCTAAAGCACAGAACGAACTTAGGCTGGCCAGAGACATTAAAAACAATAAAAAGGGTTTTTTTAAATATGTCTGCAGCAAAAGGAAAAAGAAGGAGACAATAGGGTCGCTACGCAGAGAAGATGGCGAATTACTCACAGGGGGGAGAGAAAAGGCAGAGCTACTTAACACCTTCTTTGCCTCCGTATTTTCCCAGAAGGATACAAGCACTCAACCTGGCGGTTGGGGAGCAGGGGAGGAAGCAGAGGAAATGAGGCACATAATAAGTAGAGAGGTGGTACAAGAATACCTGGCCGCATTGGATGAATTCAAGTCTCCAGGGCCAGATGAATTGCATCCTAGGATATTAAAAGAGCTGGCAGAGGTCATTTCCGAACCGCTTGCTATAATTTTTGAGAAATCTTGGAGGACAGGAGAAGTTCCAGCAGATTGGAGGAGAGCAAATGTTATCCCCATCTTCAAGAAGGGAAAAAAAGAGGACCCAAATAATTATCGCCCAGTCAGCCTGACATCAGTACCCAGAAAGATCCTGGAGCAGATCATTAAGCAGTCAGTTTCTAATCATTTAGAAAGCAACGCAGTAATCACGAGACGTCAACATGGATTTCTCAAAAATAAGTCATGCCAGACTAATCTTATCTCTTTTTATGATAGAGTTACTAGCTTGATAGATGAAGGGAGTGCTGTGGATGTAGCATATCTCGATTTCAGTAAGGCCTTTGACAAAGTTCCCCATGACATTCTTGCAACGAAGCTAGTAAAATGTGGGCTGGACAGGGCTACTGTTAGTTGGATTTGTAATTGGTTGACCGGCTGAACCCAAAGGG
This sequence comes from Ctenosaura bakeri, assembly GCA_948474755.1. Lineage (NCBI taxonomy): Eukaryota > Metazoa > Chordata > Lepidosauria > Squamata > Iguanidae > Ctenosaura > Ctenosaura bakeri. Next base: position 5,070 of record CAOLHI010003895.1, on the reverse strand, counting down.
TGATCACGAATGGCTGCTTTTCATCCTGGAGAGAAGTCATGGCGTAGACTTCAGAAGGGATAACCTTTTGCTTTCTTACATACTTAGAACAGGTAAATGATGATACGTTATCATACTGGCAAGTGAAAGACTTCCTGTAGCTGGACTTTTTTTCTTTTTTTCTTTTTAGGTGAACTGCAGACAAAATCATCTTAAAGTGGGGTGGTAAGACTAAGGACATGGAGAGACATGTTACACTTTTTATATCATGCTTTGAAGCAATACAACCTTGAACACTTTTCCATCTGTTCAGCCTAAGATATAGAGAGTTGATCTGGGAGCAACCAATTAGTCTAAGATATGGAGAGTTTAGAGCCAAATCACAGTTATGTTGGGATATCTGTGATTAATCTTGGACTTTTTGTTAAAATGTAGTGGGTAAACTGAATGGAGGCTACCAGTTTGATAAGCAAGGGAAGACTGTAGGACAGCTTATTCTCCACCATTTTCCTAATCTGACTCTCCTAGCTTTATTTGTCTCATAGAAGAAATCCGTGTTCCCTAAACGCCGAGGTCAGTAGTACCTTGAACAGGTGGCTGAGGCTGTCAAATAGCATGTAGGAAGAGTCCAAAGTCCCACCCTCTTCACTCCTTCTCTGATCGAATCATCAGCTCTTCCAGAGTTCAATTTAGTTTATAGATCTCCAAGAGTAACATTTGCAGCTCCCCAGGAGTACCATGAAAATCATTTGTAGATCTCCAGAAGTAACATCAAGTTTGGCTTTAATTGGGAAGCTGAAGCTGGCTGAAAGCTAGTACGATGTCTTTCTCTTCTCCTACTTACTGGAGGCAAAGGGGCAGCCATTTTCCCCTGCAGCCTTTCCTCTTTTCCTTGCTCACTTCCCTCTCTAATTCTCAGAATGTTGTAACAAGACTATGACAAAGACAGGGAACTTGTGAAAAGTAGTTCTCCAGGGCTCAGCGAACTCTCAGCTCTTTGGAGGAAGAGCAGCTTAAAAATGTATGTGATGTAATCTATCCTTTTCTATCCTGAGTCTTTTAAAGACTCAGACACACACACACACACACAGACAATGCTTTTGCTTCTACTGGAGCTCTCAAAAAGAGTGATTGCAAAAAGTGACTGGAAATTGAGGCAAGGTAAGGGAGCATGCTCAGCACTGGTTTTAAGACTGGTGGAAATGGACAAACAGTTAGAGCAGAGTGTCAATAGCATTTATGCTCTTGAAATGTTGATCCTCACTGCAAAATGCTAATGCTGCTGAAAATCTGTTCCAACACCATTAATATTTTGCAATGATGATTAACTGCATTAATTCATGTGAACTAATTACAGCAAGACTAAGTAATATTAGTCAAATAAGGGAAAATGTGAGTTTAAGCTGATTGAAATGTAGGATGGGGTAATAAGTTTTTCAACCTTTAAAATGGTATTTTGGTAACTTTCTAGTATAAAATGAACACACAAGGTACAGGTGAATCCGCTTCAGGTTTTATCCTGATCTTTAAAGACCCTCTCTAAGGCATTGAGCCCTTGCCCCAAAAAGAGGCTCAGCACCTTGGCTAGATTTCAAATTTTAATTTAAACTGAAACCTGGGAGAGATTCACTGACCCTTTCCGCACAAGATGAGAGAATCGCTCTGTGCCGTTACCTACTGCTTCTTCTGGGATCCGAAGCAACGTGGACTGTCCCAGAAGCCCTTCCGCAGGGGTCCTCCTTGGTCCAGGGAGAATTGGAGCAGTGTGAGGTCTGTAGATCCGAACTGCTCCGGCTTCCAAAATGGCGGCTTCCTGTTGGTTGTGGGTCCCAACCAACTGCTGGAGCTTGCCATGCCTAAAGCCTGCCCTCCGCAGATCGCAGGCTCACATTGGTGCGAGCCTGCAAATCTGCACAAGGGAGCAGGAATGCAATGGTGCGTTCCAGGAAAATAAAGACCTGTTTTTTCTGGTCTTTCAAAAACATGCTGGAGGACCACTTGGGGTCATTTTGGAGCTGACTGAGGTGCGGATCTCTGGTAAGTAGTCCACTCCTAGTCCGCTCCAAGGTGCAGATGACCTCCGTGAGTGAACGCACTGCCCCGTTCTAATTGCCTGGTGCAGAAAGGGCCACTGCTGCACTGACCTGGGAGACACCAGTTGCCACTTTTGCTTTTTCCATCCATAAAGCGGATTTTTGAAAATTATAGGCTGACATCCTGTTCAGGATTTCTGGGACTGTAAATTACATATATGATCTTGTAAATTTTGGGATTCACATTTATGGTCATCAGTGTGTTCCTCCTATCTTGCAAGCCAGGCAGCTGCAAAATCATCGCAATAACTGGGTGTGTTGAGGGAAGCAATTCAGAAGTACCTCAAGGTGTAACTCCAACTGTCCACTGTAAATGCCCTGCAACTTGGACAGAACTATAGTCATTTCCCTGCACCCCAATCTTCACTGTCCCAGGGACCCTTCAGTTGAGGTGCTGCCTAGCTTATGAAGTAGGTTTGCGAGGTGTGGCATCAGCAGAAGTAGCTATGACAATGGCACTCCATCCATTAGATATGCTATGCCTGATGATGCAGGATCTTGGCTATATTTTCTTTTCATTCATAATTATTTGTCAATACAAAATGGGGAACACTCCAGCTGGAAAAATGTATAACATAACTCAGACTAGTGCATCCTTACATATAAACATGTAAAGATGCAATAGTCTGTATCAGCTGATAAATTTTCTAACTGCAAATCACATCCATCTGGGAACTCTGTGTGTGTGTTGTAGGGTAATCATTAACAGGATCAGAGCAGACTTGGGGAGGAAATTTAACCTTGTCCTGCCCTCTTGTAATCCCAAGAAACACTCATCTTTCAAAGCAGTTATTGGTTCTGGAAGGAAATCCCTCCTTGGCACCATTTAGCACCTCTTGCTCTAGCTGATGCAATTTGCATCTTAAGAACCTTGCCTGCAACATGATGAGATGCACTTAATATTATCTCTGTTTGGCCTTCTTTATGCTTTTTGACAGTAATATATAGATATGTATTGTTTTTATTGTGTACACTCAAGTCGTTTATGACTTATAGCAACCCTAAGGCGATCTTATCATGGAATTTTCTGGGGACTGACAGTGTGTGATTTACCAAAGTGAGTTTCCATGGCTGAGCAGAAAATCAAACTCTGATTTCCAGGGCTGTAGTCCAACATTGAAACCACAACATCATGCTGGCTTTCATACAGTTATATAGCCTCAGTTTTTTCTTCTTCTATATACTTGCCACACAGGAATATTTTGTATCTTGATCTTACATTGGACACTTAATCCACAATACAACTCACGTTTGCCCTTTTTCATACGTGAGTCAGTCCACACTTAAAATAGGATTGTGAAAGCATATTTTCCTCATAAGCATAGTAAATTTACAAAAAATATTTGACCTTTTTTTCTTTCTTGATGAGAAAATATACCTTGAAAGAGATTTTTTTTAAAAAAGTCCTTCAGCAGTACAAAAGCAACCAAAACAAAACAACCCAGCCAGCACATATACTGTCAGGGGTGGGCTGGTTCAGTTTCTATGGTTTTGTGCAATACATTGCTTTACAGCAGGACCTTCACATTTTAGCATAGTACACAATAGTACAGAAATGCGGCAGCAGAAGAGGAGGGGGGAGATTATAAAGAAAAAGCCAGTGTTTCTAAAGAAAACCATTTTGGGGGAAAAATACAAATACAGGCCCCGAAAGCCCCAAAAAGAGCATTAAAATTAGCTAACTAAATCTTATCAAGATTCCCTGAATTACTAAAAAAGCAGTTTGCAGTTAAAAGAAATGCCTGACATAGCTAAAGCTGGTTTGTTTCTTTGCAGGGCTTGCAAAGGCAAGGGGAAAGTTTCTTTCAGAAAGAAAGGCATTCGTATGAGACTTGGCAGATCCCAGTGGAAGATTTTAAAACCAACCAACAAATAGACTGGGCACCATACCATCAATCCATATGGGGCTGCATCATTTGTGGGAGGAGATGAAGTGCAAAATGTATATAAATACAGATAGATGTCTGTTGCTATCTGGCCAGTGATATACAGGTAAAATCTGAACTGCAGACAACCATTATGCCAGTCCCTATCACTGCATCTCCAAGAAGAATCCAGGGCCCTTTCCACAAGATGATGTTCTCATGCATCACCCCGTCACAATCCTGGCAGCACCTCTGCCAGGATGGGAGTGTGTCCCCAGTGCTCCTCTCTGCACATGACCAGCTGCCTGCAGAAGGGAGCATGAAGGACATACCCCTTCCTTCTGCACTGTAGCCAGCCTTCTTCCCATGCTGCAATGGTGAAGGAAGCATGTGATTGTGCTTCCAGCTGTGACGGAAGGCTCGTGTGATGGGGGTCATTGATGGAGTTTCCCTGTCAACGATATACCCCACAATTGTTCTGGTTGGTGATGAGAGAAGGGCGAGACCATGACAGCATCACGCGGAAGCATCATCACAGTCCCACTTCTCTCAGATCCCCATGCCAGGATGCCACTCTCCTTTAGAAAGGGCCCAGATCTGCAATCAGCTGTCTTAATCAGCTGTCTTAATACCAACCAATCTATAGGAGTTTTCATCTCTACCACAAGCAAGTCTTTTGTAAAATAAATGGGTTTTAATTTTCCTTTCAAGATCAAACCATCCTGAAAAAACATTGTTCCCTCCTCCGTCTCTGGCCATTTCCATACAATGGCGCTCTCCTGCATTGTCCCATTGCAATCCTGGCAGCGCCCCTGCTGGGATGGGAGCATGTCCCCAACACTCCCCTCCACACCTGACTGGCTGCCTGTGAATGGGAGCACGAGGGCCATCCTTCCTTTGGCACTGCGGCCAACCTTCTTCCCATGCTGCAGTGGGGAAGGGAGCATGTGATTGTGCTTGCAGCGTTTCAGCATGGCCAGCTGTGATGGAAGACTCACACGTTTGGGGGCCATTGATGGAGATTTCTCTCAATGATATACCCCACAATTGTGCCAGCTGGGGACATGAAAAGGCAGGACCACAATGACATCGTGTGAAAGCATTGTTGCTGTCCCACTCCTCTCACGTCCCCA